>CM044395.1:7472500-7680000 GCA_024322285.1 Musa beccarii
TAAATTAGATCAAATCAAACTGATTTTGTTTAATTCAATCTTGTCCCTGTTTCTTCATTCATGCTTCTCCTTCATCACAAAAGATACTATCCCTTTGTCATTGCCCCTCTATTCCTTCTTTATTTCTTTTTTGTTCTTTTTTTCTCCTTTGCCTCCACTTCCATCATCATCCCTCTTCTCCTTTTGCTTCGTTATGACTTCACCTTTTTTTTTTCTTCTAGTTCTCTTACTCTAGCCCTATCCCTTTTTCTTTCTCCTTCTCCTTGCTTTCTTTTTTTTCTTCGTCTTAGCTACATCTCTTTTTCTCTTCTTTCTTTTCTTTCTCCTCATGTACCACCCTTCTTCTTTATTCCCCTTCTCCTCCTCCTCTAGTGCCTCTTTAGCCTTTTTTTTTCTCCTCCTCCACTACACCTTAGCTCTCCAGCCAAATTATAATCCCTCAATTAGTCTCACATCATAAGTAGATAAGACTAACATTATCTTATAGGGGTATGATGAGTATATTATTATTAATATCAATTTAGGTATTTTGATTAGTAGTTTAGGTCAGGTCAATTAAAGTCATAACATTTGGTATCAAAATTAACTTAATATTTGAGAATGGTAAAGGAAAGAAAAGAACTACTCATGGATAGAGTGATTCATAACTATTATCAACTTTAGCTTATATTTTAACCAATGGTCAAAGAAAATTGATGGGCCGTCATGCCTAGGTCGTAACACTAGCCTCTTCTTCTGATGGAAATCATCAATTTAGCAACCATACACCCCGATAGCTAAATAGCTATGATACATATGGAATGCAAATTGACACCCTCCAACGAATTGAAAACAAGGCGGATCGTTCAAGAATGAAGTAAGAGAAACTATTCTAATTACCTATCAATAGAAAATTGATAAAATAACTAGAATAGCACTTTGAATTCCCTTAAGACGCCACAAACTAACAAGTCTGATAAGTCAAAGGAAAAGCAAAGATTTGGGTTGAACGCCACAAGCAGAAAAGCCTGATAAGTTCTAAAGTTCATGCAAGAACTTAAAAACAAAACACTCACCGGTGTTGAAGAATTGTTATACTTCCCAATTGTCTTTCACTGAGAGTCAACCTCATTTATATAATATGAGGAATGTACAAAGAGAATGAATGCATTAAATAACATTTATATTCCTAATTCATGAATTTTGGTAAACATAGCTGAATGGACTTTTATTCTTCAAGTTGAGGTCTTCAAATTTGTCCTTCTCTCTTTATGATCACGTTGGCCATTTTAGAATCTTCTTGCAATCATAGAATGTTAATTGAGTCTTGACTAGATTGGGTTCATATCATTCCCCTTTCCTGAAAAGGATTAGTCCTCGAATCATAGCCTCCATCACCTTCTAGAGAGAGCATCGATCACATTTTCCTTACCTTTTTTTTTTTTCTTTGATCTTTGATTTCCTCTCTTTTTTTTTTTTTTACTTTTGATTTTCTCTCTCGTTTTTTTTTTTAAATTTCGATCTCTTTCTTTTTTCCTTTTTTTTTTACCTTTGATCTTCTCCTCTCTCTCTTTTTTTCTTTGATCTTTGATTTCCTCTCTTTTTTTTTACTTTTGATTTTCTCTCTCTCATTTTTTTAACTTTCTGTTTCTTTTATGACGATAAAGTGAGGGGAAAAAATGAAAAACAACATGATAGCACAAGAAACACAGCAATAAGAAGAAAGGAAGAATAGCAATTATGGATATCGTGATAAGAGAACAGGGAAAAGTTAAAAGATAACAAATAAATGGATAAGCAAACCTCAAACTTGAGCCGTGCTCTGATACCAAATGATGGAAATCATCAACTTAGCAACCATACACCCCGATAGCTAAAGAGCTATGATACATATGGAATGCAAATTGACACCCTCCAACGAATTGAAACAAGGCGGATCGTTCAAGAATGAAGTAAGGGAAACTATTCTAATTACTTATCAATAAAAAAATTGATGAAATAACTAGAATAGCACTTTGAATTCCCTTAAGACGCCACAAACTAAAAGTCTGATAAGTCAAAGGAAAAGCAAAGATTTGGTTTGAAACAAGCGTAAAAGCCTGATAAGTTCTAAAGTTCATGCAAGAACTTAAAAACAAAACATCACCGGTGTTGAAGAATTGTTATACTTCCCAAATTGATGAGTCAACCTCATTTATATAGTATGAGGAATGTACAAAGAGAATGAATGCATTAAATAACATTTATATTCCTAATTCATGAATTTTGGTAAACATAGCTGAATGGACTTTTATTCTTCAAGTTGAGGTCTTCAAATTTGTCCTTCTCTCTTTATGATCACGTTGGCCATTTTAGAATCTTCTTGCAATCATAGAATGTTAATTGAGTCTTGACTAGCTTGATCTGGTTCATATCATCTTCTTTCTCATTCTTTTTTTTTTCATCATTTGTCACTCCTTGTCACATTTTTATCAACAACATGATTTTTCTTTAAGTGTATCAAAATGAAGAAATAATAATCCTATATAGTTCAAAAATGAATTGAAACACATTCAATAGCATAATCCACTTGGAAATGTGCAAATTCGATAGAATCCTTTAAAAATGGAAAGAATAATTGAAAAAGGTGTTAGTATCCTATTTGACTACTTATGTGAACGTTTTATGTGGTTTAGCAAAATCTTAACCTTATTATAGTGAAAAATGATGTTAAATGCACTCTATTATATAATTCACCTAAAATCATGCTAAATTCGAGAAATAATAATCTTAAAATTCTCTAAAAATAGAAAAAATGTCTTAGCGAGTGTTAATATGGTAGTGTAGCATTAATGTGAAAGTTTGTGATGGTTTCAAGAAACTTCATTGTGATGCCCAGCAAAGTGGATCTAGTTTGATTAAACTTGAAGTTCAATGTAATTGGAATTCACTTTTGCTTAGACTTGGTTTAACCAATGACTGTATCAGTATTTTGATTTTGTCCAAAAGTTGTTCAAATCAAGATTAATACTACCTTATCTAAGTTTAATTAAATCAATCATTTAGGATTCATTCGATTAGCATCTAATTAAGCCTTACTTGAAGTTCAATGTAATTGGAATTCACTTTTGCTTAGACTTGGTTTAACCAATGACTATATCAGTATTTTGATTTTGTCCCATAGTTGTTCAAATCAAGATTAATACTACCTTATCTAAGTTTAATTAAATCAATCATTTAGGATTCATTCGATTAGCATCTAATTAAGCCTTACTTGAAGTTCAATGTAATTGGAATTCACTTTTGCTTAGACTTGTTTAACCAATGACTATATCAGTATTTTGATTTTGTCCCATAGTTGTTCAAATCAAGATTAATACTACCTTATCTAAGTTTAATTAAATCAATCATTTAGGATTCATTCGATTAGCATCTAATTAAGCCTTGTTGACTTATGATTTTTTTTCTTAAGGAATACTAATGATAATAATTTATTATCATTATTTATAAACATTATTAATTTTTAGTTTGATGTATATGCCCTTCGAAATTAAAGAATAGACATATGATTACAAGATCTTTCCACAACGACTTCCTCTCCTTGCTCTATTGATTCGGCCATATTAACCTTTGCACTCCACCAGATCGTATTTTGTATTCCCATCTCTTTTCATGTAAAGACTTTCACTAGTTTCTCTGGTGCATCTTGTCTTGGAATAACACTTACAACCATCACAATAAAGGATGAGGATAGCAGCACTCGATGGTGACAAGGATGGCAACCCACTTCTCCTTTTACTCATCTTCTGCCACCGAGAGAGATCTCTCCTCTAGTGGGGCGCCTCTTGTTTTCTCCTCTTCTACTTAATCGAGAGATAGTCGCATGAGTGTTGACCTCGTGGTTTAAACCAGTCTAACCGTCGCATGGGTCTCCTTCGCAAGTTGAGTTACTTTATGCTTCTTTGTGCTTCTATGATGTTGATGCCCTTTTTCTCTTCCTTCCCTTGTTTTGACATCTCAGAATTGGTGTTGTTGATTCGGTTCCTTCCCTTCTTTTGACATCTCAAAGATGGGGTTGTTGATTCGGAGACTTGCTAATAATACAGGTTAGCATGAGATACATGATGATGCTCCCTATTGCAATCCATGAAGTTTGGAGCGGATCCAACCCGATCAACCCTCTTGGTCCATAAATTTCATTACTTTGATACTTATATGAGAAGTCAAGTAGAAAAGGAATGGGAAGTACTATCTTTGACCCAAGAAGGTTGTTGGGATGAGGTAATTGACACTATTTCCTCGGTTGCTCCTCTTATCATATTTTATTGCAAGGAAATGAGAAGAGCAAGCTTCTGATTTTCTATTGCCTTCTGTAAGCTTTCTATCTCTTGTGTTCTTGAAAGCTTGCAAAGGTTGCTAAGAGATTGTTGGACACTATTCATGGCAAGATAGCAGCTCCATATTTGTTGAAAAAAACAAACTCCCCATTCGTTAACATTGAGAGGACTAAACAATATAATGCTTTGCTTTCGTCTCATGTAAGGATTTAATTCAAGATGATGAGCTAATTCAACTAAGGCTTGAACTCTAGGTAAGTGGCCAGTCTTGCTTTAAATATTATTCATGTTTTTAATACATGTATCATGACATACTTCGATGATGCACTAGTTATTCATGTATGATTATTTTAATCATAAATTTTTATTTTAGTAATAAATTATTGCATGTGAAGATGCATATATTTATAGCGATAAGTGGTAACATTATATATGTATTTAAATATTTTGAGGTTAGTTCTCATTAATTCCACTATAAAGACTTATACCACATGGTAGATTTCAGGGGTGATAAACCTTTGGACCAACTTAGATGTAATGAACTAATATGGGCAATACCTAGTGGCTTTGTAGGAAAATTATAAAAAAAATATGTTATAAGATGATTTTCTAAGATAATGTATTATAATCCTATGAGAAAGGTACCCTTGGGTGGTAAATCCACTACCAAACACATGGGATGATATTTAAGGCCACTAAGAATATTACTCAATGATGGAATTTGATTCTCTCAAGTTTAGTGTATACATGATTGATTATTGTCTAGTTACTAAAAAGAATATGAGAAGTATATAATATATGAAGAGAGAAAAATAAATGGAAATACATTAATACAGGATTACAAGTACATAATGAATGTGATGAATCTGAGTTGTTCTTTATTCTTGTATTTATTAATTTGATTATGTAAAATGTATATGTTGTTATTATTTTTTTATATAATATGAATAGCTATAATGTGTTTATTTTTTTATTTACCTCCTACAAGGGAGGCTTGTTTAAGTACCTGTGGTTGATTAAGAATTGAAACTGCATTTTGAGGTTCAATATGTATTAGAAGGTATCATACGAACTAATGAAGTATTGATGTTAGGGAAAAAAAATGATTTGAAGATATGAAATAGATATTTTCATAATGTATTAATCTTTTGTTCATTCTTATTGTGTATTAGTTTTTCACCTGGGTGACTGAGTTAGACTCATTTAGAAAGAAAAAAAAGTATCGTCATCCTGAAACTAGTCTAGCACATGGGCATTCAGTGGATCATCATGTGCTTGAATTTTGGAACATGACATTTATCTTATTATACTCGAGAAATTATAGTCTAAAAGCCTACAAAATTTTAGAAAAACACGAATGGTTTAGAAGTGTTAGTATGATAGTAATGTGAAAGTTTGAGATGGTCATCTCGTTACACAAAAAAATAAAGTAAAATGCATTCGATTATAGAATTTACCTCATAACTTATCGAATTTAAGATATATTAGTCCTAAAATTCTCCAAAATTTTTTAAAAAACCTCTAGTGTAAATCATGACAATTTTTTATACGTCAATTAGCTTCGAGTAGAAGTTAGATGACATGTTGGCCATCTTTACGTCATGATTCAATAGCAAGGAAACAAATAGATTTCTGGGGCACGCGACTCACCATGAGCTGCGAGGTGGTGTAGGACAAGGTGTTCCGGCAACGGCCATCACCATGCTAAGCTCCTCCACTTCAACGGTAGCATCCTTTGGGATGGCAACCAATGGCGGAGGAACCTTACCTTTGGGATGGCAACCAATGACAGTAAGGTCGAGCAAATTCTTTGATTAAATGCCTGTAGAATTTAATTTACAGTAAACTTTTTAATTTGACTATCCAATGCCAAAAGAAAAAGTATTAAAAGAAGGTATTAAGCTGATTCTTCTAGCCCGTTCCTCTTAGAAGTAGCAAGCACCATGGCAGTCTGTTTTTACTCCTCGTCTTCATCCATAACCAGCTTAAGATTCCTTTTATGACCTATCCTACTTGATGGCGTAGCATTCGTTTCACCCTCCGAGTCAAAGTAATCCATCAGCTCAGCCTCTGTAGCTCCATTCCCCATGCTGGGTTCATCCATCTCAACCACCATATTGTCATCCAAGGCAGGAAAACCAGCGGTGAAGGTTGCCGTGGTGGCACCAATTTCATCTTCATGGGATTGCTGTTTGGCGTCCATGTCGTCATCATCCAAACCAACACCGTCCGTTTCATGATCCGCAGGTTGTTGGTCAGGTTGCCGTTCCATTCTTCCACCAGGAAAAAACGAAACAAAGCATTTAACGACTCTTGCAAGGATTGGCTACAAAGTACACCTAACAAGACAGGTGCTTCTATAGCTGAAATGCTTCTTGGTAATATACCAAAAATTCTTACTTGAACAAAGTAGCAAGAACCTCCTCGTCCGAATCATGCTCAGCTGATGTCGCCTCATGTCGAGAAATTATCTCCTGTGTAGACTCCTTTACTGGTGACTTATTCCTCCTCTTTCTTCGATTTCTGACATTACATTTAAGTTCATAGATTAGCCAGACTAACCTGAAAGACGAAGAAAGTAGATGGCTCATAACTAACTATAGTACAAGATTTCTGTTATTAGCTACATCAGAGACACACTTTGACGTGGTTCTCAGAACTCCAGAATCATCTTCCACTGGCAGCTCTATATTCTGGGGTGGGCTACTTGATTCATCCTCCTTTGTCAAGGATTTCCTCTTTCTGTGGCTTTCAAACAAATGAACAAATAAAAAGCTGTAGCCTGACATAAAGAACTTGGTAACAGATATCTGATTTAAGAATCAACTGACAATGGTCAGGATATCTGATAAAAACCTACAGAAGCATTAGTAGCATGACTAAGATGATATTTGGATTTTGGACTAATCATCACACAAAGAACCATCAGGCTAGCACATCACCAAAAACCAAGAACCTCCAACATGAAAAACAGCAACCCAGGCATCCAAGTGTGCTTGTGTGACAAAAGAAAAGCATGTACCTTTTTTTTATTGCAAACAACATCTCTTCTAACTGCAGTCCTTTCTCTTTGTTTTCATCATCTCTCGAGTGCTTCTCAATTTCAGGTGAGGTCAATTTTTTAGGAGCAAGCAGACCTAGTTGCTTGAGTTTCCAGGAAACTTGGGCAGCAGTGTAAGTGTTATCAGCATCCAAAGCTTTGGCTATCATATGACTGCAATTCTTATGATCCTTAAACCTGTATAGCACATGCAAACATCAACAAAGAAAAAAGGGTTATTGTAAGAAAATTCCATGGTAATGTACACTTGCAACAGATTTGACAAATTATTGTAAATGAAAACTTAGCCAATAGTAAGCAAAATGGACAGAACATAATCAGCATCAACCTCTCAAAGAGGATTTTGATCTCAAGCTCCTGATCTTTGCTGAATGCTTGTACTCTCTTTCCTCTGCGGCTGGAAAAAAAAAAAGCATAATTTGAAAGTGCTAATCATCCGTGAAGATCACAAAAATAAATATAAACTGGAAGAGTGACCCAGTAATAGTGCACCCCAAAGAAAGGTCCTAATACAATATGGTTCAGAGCATTTAGTGATACTTTTGGACCTTTGCAATGCATCATCCAGACTGCACCCTTAGTATGAACATTTTAGAACAGGGTCATGATAAGTCCAAAGGAATATATAAATAAGATTACTTAGACAAGTGATGACAGAGAGTATTCCAGATGGACATGTGCAATCTGTTGCAGATCTCAATCAAACTCTTAGGAAACAGATAGATTATCTAACTCTAAGAGACTTCGGCTGATAGTTAATTCATACCATAAAATGGTGTTTTAGATGAGTATGAAACTTCAGGTTAGGGTTTGTTACAAAAGTTAGCACATCATATCACACAAATTCTAGTTTTCTCTAAACTCAAAAGTATATGTCTTGGAGATGATATTCATAAGACTTGCTATATAATTAAACAGAGCTTACATAAATGCTTTCAGATAAGAGTCCTTCTCATGTCCTTTCGGAGTGATGGTGCATGCGGTACCAGTTTCTTCAGTGGGATCATCTCCAGCTGGCAAAGGCACATCAACACATGCCAGCTTTTTAATCCTCGTGGTTTGTAGACCAAGCTGTTTAAGCTTACAGTAGATCTGAACTGCAGTTATTTTTCCTTCAGGGTCTAGAGCTTCTGCTATGAGACGACTGCACTCTTTATCATCCTTGTATCTGGAAATTTTAAAATGCCCAAACCAAATAAGCCTGCTACTTTGAGAACAACAAAAATACTCAAAACACTTACTTATCATATAAATGTTTTATCATGGTCTCTTGTTTTTGGTCAAATATATAACTTTTCTGCCATTTGAAATCTTTTGTCCTCTGAAATCTAGATGATGTTCCTTTGCTGCATCACTTACAAGTCAAATGAAATCTGTTCAAAAGAAAAAAAAAAATTGAATATTTTGATGATTGCTAACCTTACATCCATCTCATCATCATTAGAGATGGATCTCATGACATTCTTTTCACTAACATGTTGCTTAGTTTTGTTTAAATCATCTTCATGAAACACGTCAGATGGATTTTCATCCCTGCACAGTCACAGAGCTGATCAACTTAGCGATAGAACTAGTACTGGAATTTGATTTAGAAAGATAAAAGAGAATAATCCTTTGTAAGACATAATTAGTATATATGATGAGATACAAATTCTTCACTTGTAACTTGCCTCTGGTTATTGAGATCATACAGTATCATGAATTCATCATCACCAAGAGAATCTGCTATGCTTTTCTGTTTGTATCCTATTTCATTTGTCAAAACAACTTCATCATTATGCAAATCTCTTTTGGCTAGGCCAGACATTAGAACATCTGCACTGATGCAATGACATTCTTTCCGTGTCTTCCAGAACAGTATTTCAACAAAAAGCAACGGTTGGCCTTTCAATAACTTCAACATTTTCCTTGTAAACTTAGTGAGAAAATTTACAATACTAGCATATTCCTTGGATGCTGATGATTTTTGGTCAGCTAGTATATTATAGAATACCCTTAGGATCGATAACTGCATGAGTAGACAGATTATTTAGAACAAACAAATAAACCATCAATATTAGGATAGATAGGCATGTGTCAACTCAGATTCTACCTGGTAGAGCATTGGGGAAATATCCAGATCATCACAAAATCGTCGCAGCATGGTGATGATGTGGTGGTTTGTACTCACAGAATTGCTTTTATAATACTTCAGCAACCAGCATAAATTGTGCACAACATAATTGTTTGCAAAAGTAGCGACCAATTTGGATATATTGAAGTCCACTTCATTTGTCTCAGGCAGATGCTCGTCGCTGGAAGAGTCTGTTGGTTCATGTACTGGCTCAATGAAATTAGTATTCACCACATCACCACCTAAAGCTACCATGTCATCTCCACTGTGTCTTATGTTGTGCACAAACGCATCAGGCACTGCAGCATCATTAGACATAAAAGTGCCTTCTTGGTTATCCTCTACTTTATCAGCTAAACTTAGCTCTCTTAATTGCTCTTTTGACAGATTATTTGAATGCCCACCAGTCTCCTCTGTTTGAGCAACAATATGTTTAGGATTCACATGTTCTCCCAAATTATTGGCCTCTGTATTTGTCTTCTTCTTTCTGCCTTTCCTTGATTTTCTAGCAACCTAAAGCTCACATAGTAACAAACAAGATTAAGCAAGTAATTTACCAGGGCAACTCTATGTCTTTCATTTTATTAAAAAGGTTACTCTATGATATGTAACCTGATATAACTTGTAAGGACAAATTGAAAAGATAACTTAGACTTTGTTAAGAATTAACAATGACTGAAACAAACCCTGCTAGCTTGGGATGCAAATAAAATCCAAGTATAAGCATCAGGATCTAGCTTTTGTATGGAATGCATGAGACCAGTACCATGAGTAAGGAATCATTGAAATGCCTATAGGCAAAAGCCCAATTTCAAAACTTTCAGCTATGAATAGAACATACCCTTAGTGTACCACGTGCTTGAAGCTTTTCCATAAGTCGTAACACTACATGCATTATTTCCAACAAATCTGCAAGATCACTGATAAAGAATACTGTAAATTTCAACAATGAATTCTAACCAGTATATTTAATAGTGCTTCAAATAAGAAAGAATATACACAATGCATAGAGGACATTTTACAGTGAAAATAGCAGAGGCAACTTAGGTTTTAGTTTGGGCTCAGGGTCTACTAAAGTCAGGTCATTGTAGACTTGTTGTAGCAATAAGTTTATGACCTAAGAGTGTGCAATAGGAAAGACAAGATATTGGAGACAACTACAAAAGGGGAAGATTATCTTGTGGTTCAGCAGGATTCAGTAGGATAAGTAGGCTTGTTATAGCACTGCTAATTAGGCCAACATGACTCTTTCACACAATAAGCCACAAGAACAAGAAGACACACATGTGCTTTTTGCACTAATTGATACAGACTTCAAATCCACAGCAGTTGAAAACATAAGTACCACATTATGCTACTAACAATAAGCATATAAATATAAAGACAATAAATTGACAAAATAGTATACATTAAGACTCTAGCATCTGTAAGAGTTTTAGTCCAAAGCAGCTCATATTTGAAACTGTTTTCCATAGATAAACATATAGATACGACTCTAGTATGCCAGAACATAGCACTGCATGTGAAGCATTCAATTCTCCTTCAGATCATATTTCCAGTCATGATAAATGCATAGGCTTGTGTAACACAAAAGCACAAACAATTAGTATAGTTATAAAAATAAAATCATCTTGGCCATCTATAATTTACATATCCTTCTATGAACCTTATACATGGTAATTCCATTAAGCATGAAGCTTATATAACATACATAAGAAACAAACATCATAAACTAAACCTTCAGTATCAAAAATCATGAAGCTTATATAGCATGAACCTTTTAGGTTGTTTATGGGTGTTGAAAGATCTGAACATATTTAGGAGGAAATGAGTCAGCCCCTGTTCCGTCTGATCATAGAACAGCTTATATAGTAGAACACGAGCAGTTTGAGTTTCCTTTGAATCTTCAGGCAACATTTTTAGCACCAAATCTAACATGCGAATCTGCATAAAGAACAAAAAATTAAACAGAAAACATAAAAACACTTTGCAAGTCACTCTTTTGGCATGCAGTAAAGAGCAAATCCATTATAGACAATCAAATACGTTGCATGGTGAAGTCAATAAAGCATTTGATAGGCTTACTAACACATGCAATTGATAGACAACTCTCAGAATTAAATGGTTTAAATCATCACTTGCAAAAATAAAAGGCACTTTATGGTTTGATCATACTGCAAAAATGAATATCTAATGCTAAAATATTTTACTTGGATTTTAGAAGAAATAATGAGCATTAAATTAAGTGATATCTCCGACTCCTCAATGACAACAAAAGATCCACGTAGCCACCCCTAGATAGTTGAGACATTATGGACTGTTGTTATTGTTATATAGATCTCCAACTTTCAAGCATCAATTGATACACTACAAGTACATTGTGGTAAAAAAGCTTATCTGATGCAAACAACCAAGACCAGATCTTCTATGTTCTATATCAGATTGTAATGAACAAGTCAAAACATAATGAATGGCACAATTACCGCATTTTAGTTATATAATAATTCAAATAAGCATTAGAAGTTATTGTTAATGATTACTGCATCTAGAAAGAAGATAGTACATAAAAAGGCTGGACATGGACAAGTTGTGGCCAATGCTTACACTCACTCATGAACTCAGACATTGGACCCAACATCAGCATGTACTAGGCAGGCAAGCATGAAGTTCACCTGCCATGTTAATGGCATTTTAAGGCCAGCCCAAGAAGGGCAGCCACTTGAGAGGCCTCAAGCAGTTATATGATATTCATGTGACACTGTATAAAATATCATAATAGACTAGTAAGGGCAGCTAGGAAGAATATTTTGGCAATTGAATTGGTTTCCTACATCAAGTTATAGAGACAAATTAATCATATTTCAAGTTGAATGATAGCAAATATCCGCAATTTTGGAGGCTTGGAAAAGTCTCACGGCAACTAAGAACTGGGGCACAGCTATGGCAGGGTACCCGTTCTAACCAAAGTGACAAAGGTGAAGGACGGCAGCCCTTGTTTGGACACAGGTTGAACCCTGTCCAGCTGGGACTAGAGGCCAGCCAGCCCTTAGGGCAGTTGGGCACCCAAAAGCCTCAAAAGATGTGGTTGGCCAGGCTTTGCAGCAAGGTATACTACAGGATTTTAAAGGATAGATCAGTTACAATTGATAATATTCAATGCTAGAGTTGGCCGCTTGGCACCATTAGCCTACATATACATGATATGCTGTAGCTCAATGAGGCCTTGATACAAGACATTTTCTCTTATTTCTAGCATTAATAATGTTAGATGATTTATCTCCATCACTCTTGTTCTCTTTGAAAGTGCTTCTTTCTTTCAAGAACTCTTGTTTGGAAACAACTTTAAACATGTAAGACAGTTTGTAATACATTTTACAGGTATCAGTCTAATACCAATAGAAAAAGATATGATGTGAAATCATGTCCAGAATTTGTTTTATGCATTGGATGTTAAACAATTCAAAAGCTACAAGATTTGTAGAAAGAAATTTCAAAAAATTAAAGGGATATGACCGTAGAAATCCATTTATCAATCATGAATTGTAGACAACAAAATTTGACTAGTGTTTCAATAAATCCTCCATGGGCAATTATGCTGAATGCATATGTTATCTTTCAATGGAAGAATATAAAATGTGTTAGAAAAATGAAGAGATTATTGATGGCATATTGCTAGAGATTTGCAAGTTACTATAGGTCTACTCTTGTTCTCTACATTTGGAGTATTGGTCCAGAAAATCCAAGAGAGGTCAACTTGATGATGATATCTGTATGAATGCACATATCCCAACTTCTATGTTATTTTAATGACAGGCTAATAAAAAGATTAATTTCACTTTCCAAAACATAGATGGATAGCACATAACCAAGTATTAAGTATTAACTACTGTAATGTACTCAACAACCTATTTATTATCAGATTATGATATTGTAAATCCACTCCAACCTTAGAAAATAACAGTTGACATAGTTCATTATGTACAAGATTGAACTTCTTTATTTGTGGTTTAAACAAGCCAGAGCAGAACTTTAAATGCAATGCTGAAATATGGTGCTAGTTCATTGATCTATTGCATGCAACCAAATTACCAACATAGAAAAAGCATGTGCACTGACCATATTCTTAAACGAAGAACCAGCTGCTGATAGGGATTTGTAGTCATTAGTTTCTTTCAAGCTATCAAAAGCCTCAAGCCATTTAGATATGACTAAATTAAACATGGCTTCATTTATGGTCACTGCAACTGGTCCACATATATTCCCATGGAATGATAAGTTATTGACAAATTCATTTTCATGTGAAGGATCAGAAATGGGTTCCTCCATGTTAGGTTCCTGACAAAAAGAGAACGTGAAATCAAAGTAATAAAAGCACTTGCTAAAATAAACATAGATAACTGATCTAGACTTAGTACGAGGTGCATATCATGCTAGTAAACAGTCTTACTATAAACAAAGAGCCATAAGGTCATTGGAAAAATTAAGTGGTGGTGGTGCTTGAAAACATTATGTCAATCAGAGATTCATTCTGAAGCCTACTAAAGGAAGAAAGGTTCATAAGTGCTGATCAATCCTACAACTTGTAACAGTGAGAACACACTCAAAAAAACTTGGATGGTCCATGAATAATTGGGTACTACCTGCATTCAGTTTTACTCTATGATAATAAACAATGAGAATACAGAGTGAAGATCAACATGAGTATGCCAAAAAAGCATGTTAGATTTAAGAGGAAATCTTTGACCAATATTAGGCCCTATGGATTCTCATGTAAATATCCACTTTAAATGTCCAAAAGAGAAGAGAAGAAAACATCTAAACTTTTTTATATCAAAACTTGATTCCTTTAAAGAACTTTGTCTTATATTCTTTCCATATCTTGTTTCACATTAGTACATTACTGCACTTCTTACTGTGAATCCTAAAAAAAGGACACCATTTGGCAAAGTGGCATCCCTTTTTTTCAACTTAATATGCTTTCTCAAAAGCACAGTCAAGTTTGGACGCAAATATTTAAACATGGTTAGAATCAAGGATTCCCATTTTTATGATGGGAGTATGCCAGTAACTTTTTGGCAAACTATATACACTCCACATCAGTGGACATTCCCCTGATGTCACCCTGCAACAAAGTCATTGGTTTCCCCTTTGGCTCCCTCCAATATTCTATCCAAACTCCAAAGCATCTTTTTCATTCTGGCTTTGGCTTTAATAATTAAGAAGTCTATAGAAGATTAAACAAATTAGAATGATAGTAATGATTTATGAACCGAAAATGCATAACCCAATAAAAAATCAGAAGATTTTTGGGAAGTTGTGATCATGGGATAGTACTGTAGATTAAAATATAAAATGAAAATTGCACCAAAGTTGGAAAAGTTCTACCCAATATCTTACGATTCACTTCCACAACTTTCACAAACATGAAAAATGCTACAAATGAATAAAGGTAACTGAAAGAAAATATTCAATATTTCTTGGGGTTTAGGGTGTAATAAACTGAAATAGGAGAGGGTTATGGAAAAGGCATAAAGCATTAACTTATATGAAAGATACATGTTAATGTGTTAACCCTCCTGAAGATTTTGCATGCATATACAAGTCCACCTCTGAAGTAGAAACATTAACTGTCACCCTCTTTCCATTTCTATGAAGGCATCAGACCACTTTCAATCCAATCCGATTAATAATAACATGTTTTCAGTTGTGCTCAGCCACAAGCATCTTAAATGAGAAAAATTAAATATCATGACACCAAAAGAACCAGGATGCAGAAACCAACTAACAAATCATCTTTGAGCACCTTCTTCCATCACACATGCATTTAAAAGATATCTACAAACACTATCCTAAATTAGCTTTTTTCTTTTGTCCTTTACAAAAATCAAAATTAAATTGTATGTTTCATTTAAATACCTTCGAAAATGGTATCTGGTGTGGTGCAAGATCAAAAACACTGAAAGAAGCTCCAAGCATTGATGCATGAACATAAGCACCACAATAGATAAACCAAGTTATGCTGAGAACATTTTGGACAAGAATGACTGCAACCCTCAATTCTTTTTCTCACCTTTGAGATTAGGATCTTCTGGTGCTGGAAGGCTAGAACAAATTTAGCAACTCCAAAAAACATCATAACATCAGTTTTTTGAATGGACTGGCATTCCTTACTGATATCATCGTGAATGGACTGCATCAAAACTGAGAAGCAGTAGGCCAGATTATAGTATGTGCCATATCAGACCAACAAGACTTGGAAAGGATGAAAAACATGAAAAAGGAACAACAAATCTAAATTATTAATGAAGCCTACCATTATAACCTCCTGACAAAAACTGGTTCAAGAATTCATACAGCAATTCCGTAATGTTTTCCTTTGCTGGAGGCAAGTTGTCATGGTCCCAAGCAATCCTCTTTAATGGACCACGTTGAACATTATGAACTTTTACTATGCCATTTCCAGAAGCAGAAGTTGGGTTACGTTTAAATAGGGTTTTCGATCCATCCTATAATCACAACAGCAGTAGAAACTCATCAACCATCAATCTATATTACCAAAATATTTCATGACATCAGCAGTTGGTTAAAGAGTTGTACCATGCCAAGGCGAGTAAATGTTCCGCTGAATTGTGAATGCCGTTCCAAGTTCCTCAGTCTGATTATTCTTCTCTTTTCCTCTTCCTCATCCATAATTGTCCTGAGAGAATCTACAGTAGTTGTGATATCTTCATTGACCTGCGCATATGAGCTTTACCATGGAATTGCCAGTTCAAATAGAAAGGAAAAAGCAGTTTAATAAATTATTTGTCCCTAAATGTTTAGCATCTAAAACTGGAGAAGTTCAACACTTGTAATATCAACAGAAAACAATTCAGCAAGACAATTGTTTAAAGAAGAAGACTTCAACATATGACTTCCATATTACCCATCTCAGAAACTAACAGTAAAAGGTAATGCCTCCAGTCACAGAAAACATAGAGTATATAGAAATATTAGAAGGAGACAAAGCTTTCAAAATGCCTAAGACAAAGAAAATGATAGGACCTTTTTTTTATCATAAAGGTCAACGTTTAACTAACTAGAAAGTGGAACAAAATTTGAAAAATCTACATTAAGATAAATTGATTATCACATACAAGTAGGAGAAGGATCAGAATAGACCTTAGAGCTTCTTTTAGAAACTTTGGCTATCAGCTCTGGTTCCCGGCCCAGAAAAATATAGTAGAATGTTTCCAATAGAAGAAGATTATCTTGCTGAAGATAGCCAGAACAACCATCAACATGCTGCGTCAATACTAAGATCAGATCCAGTACATGCTCTTGAAACATAAGCTCCAAAAATCTATCGGTCAAACAGAAAAACTGAGTGGAAGATCCAGATGACTTCTGTTGCAGTGTAATATCTTGGATGGCTAGGACATTTCGGAACAATGTAAGCACCAGCTGAACCAATTTCCAATCATCTTCTGTGAATGTTTTACTGTGTTTGAATATAATGTTAAACAGAAACACTTGGTCAGCAACTATTGCCATTGAATGCAAACATGGTAGAAATAAGAAGAGGACTAAGGATCATTATATGATATAATGCTATCAACCAAAATAGCACAAGGGATTGTGGGAAAACAACTCCAATATCATATCACTTCGAAATAATTTGCAGGAATTGATAAGGAGTGATTTCATCTTGGTTCTCAAACTTGATTTGCAGCAACAAAGTTCTCAAACTATCCTACTTGCAGCAAATTTGCTCTCGAGTATTACCACCAAACTCCATCAAGGATGATTAATGGAGTGCTGAAGTGTGGATACAGTCACCAGCTAAACATGGCAATAACTTTTTGCCAATTCACTTCTTTGGTCATCAGCCTTAAACCAAATAACTTGTCACCGATTCTCCTCTTCTTTGTTTATTAGCCTTGACCCAAACAAACCTGTCTTATTCTTCTCTTCTTTGACGGAAACATCCCCAGGATTGATACCAACATCACAAATGAAGTCATGACAAAGGGTAACCCAAAAATTTGACACCAGTAGTGAAGCCGAAAGAGGTAGCTATAGTGGTGCTTTGGTGGTAGAAATGGGAGACACTAGGTGGAAGTGCCCAAGGACGATGCAGCTGTGGTCTCCAGTAATGATGGTGTAAAATGGAAGGAGAAGAGGAGCTTCAGTTTCCTCTTTTCTTTCATCTTCTTCCCTCATTATTTCTTTTCTATCTTTCCTCCCTTACTATCCTCTCTCTTCTTTCTCTCCTTTCACTTTTGTCTTACTAATTAGGTCAGGCTTAGAAAATAACCATTATGTTGTAAGATATTTATAGCCATATGCTTCAGTCAGATTTTGTTACAAGATTTGAAATGGCATGTTTTACTTGATCTAGTCCACAACCCAATGGTAGACTCAGAGGTATATAGCATTCCATCAATTCACCTTGATGGAATAGACACTAGGACTTGCTGCAGCAAATATAATGGTTATCAAATCATCTTAGATATACCATATAACAGACTAACAAATTCATCCCAGATAGCAACATATATGCCCAGGCTTTTGCACATTAAGTAGTTCCACAGACGTGTAACATAAGATATAGCATGCAAAAAGTAATACCTGATGCAACTTATGGATCTCATAATCAGAAGATGAATTACTAATGAGATAAACTAATAGATCAGGTATGCACAAGAGAGAAATAATTACTATAAGATAATTACTAACTGCAACAGGAATTGAAGGATGTTCCATTTGATAGACACTCTGGTTCAGCTGTTGTTATGATCAGATATGAAAGTCCAAATTCAGGAAAATTACAAGTCCCACTGTGCCTATATAGGACAACTAAAATAATGAATTGTAGTAAAGGTCAGCTGATCTTAATCAATACTCTTCGTGTCATCACTACAAAATGTTTGCATTGTACAATAATTTCATTTTCTCTGATGTACAAACAGAACAAAAGAAAATTCAGCCTCACTTTGTAGTATTGCCAACATCACATAAAAAGCACTAAACTATATCTAAGAAGGATTAGCATAGATATTATAAGAATAAAAAAAAACTTAAAAGATGGAAGTTGTAAGATCACCATTCTAAATGGTCCAATGGATCTTCAAGAAAGCATACTATTACGGCTATTGTGACAGGACGTGTCAATGCAGCCTTTAAATCCCACAGATACTCTATCTGCTTTGCAATACCATCAGATGAAGGGTCTATTGGCATTGTGAGAAACACCAAAATCTTGACTGCACACAGGAGGAACAAGACAAAAATATAATAACAATCCCAACTCAGCCTACAAGAAGAAAACCGCGATGATACGGGGATTTACCAGCATTGATTACCAAATTCCGATCGCTCTGGTAATATTCTATAAGAGGAACCAGATTTCGTGATACCGTGTTCCATTTGCAAATCTGTTTGAACACGTCTCGCTGCCGTGGATCATCCCGCCTCAAAAATCTCTGCAGATCCTTCAAATTATCTGGAAAAAAAACACCAATCTTGTTAATGTCGCGAAGGATTCGTCTCCGCGAGAATGAGTTCAAGAACCTATTCAAAAAGAGTTTTAAAGCTAGAAATTCTACCTAGACAATATTCGCCCATGGTGTAACCAATTATGGAGCCATTCTCGTCCTCATCGGCGTACCCGATCCCACCGCAGATGATGGAGAGCCCTTCCGTGTCCATGTCTCTCTTGCCTTTCGCGACTGGATCACGAGTTAGGGTTTCGGCTCGTCGGATTAAGGAATCTTGAGATCGAATACAAGTGTTGGAAAGGGGAGAGAATGGAGAGAATGATGAGGCGGTCGAAGAAAGCCGCGAAGGAGAGAGGGAGCGGAGGGCAAAGATGAGACTCTGACTTGAGAACGGGGCGGGGAGTGCGTCAAAGAGGTACGATTTTCCCGCCCTTTGGGCGGATATTTTTCGCGCGCTGCTAGACGAGGCTACGCTCTCCGACAGAGGATTGTATCCGGCCTTGAACGCCGCGTTCCCGAAACGAGGCGAATGCTTCGTTGCACGACGCTAAAATCGATTTAACGAAAACGCTCTGCTTGCGTCGGTGCTTCACATCGTACCCGATATCGAGTTGAATCAGACCACCTTAAAACTGAATCAGGATAAGGTGAAGCCATCGATCCGAGTCCGGTATTTTCCGGATTCAGGGTGATTGTCTGATCTATGCACAACATCGGGTACGGATCCAAGATTTAACTAATGATCTTAGTTAATTTGATATTTCTATTATGAAAAAGATTTTTAAAAAAAGCTATCGTTGAAAGAGTAAGAAAATAAAAAGAAGCATGTATATCTAAATTCGATAGCTTCATCTAGTTTGTTTTTGAAAGTATTAATGCATGAGATTAATATTGGTAAACGTATATGATTTACATAGTTTATAAATTTTTATTATTTTAAAAATACTATAAAATAATTTATATTTTTGATAGTTTAAATAAATATATGATTTGAATAATTATCTATTATTTTATATGTGTTTTTAAGTTATCCTAACTAAATTAATATGAAAACATCAATCACATTATATTTTATAAAGATTACAAATTTGTTTGAATATTTTTATTTTCAAATGATGTATGATTGCATCAATCTTGAAATGATATGTGGAAAAATTCACTCTTAATTTTTAAAAAATAATTAATATTTTATTTCCAATGACACGATAATTTTCTAGTGAACATTGCAATATTGGAACCCTACCAATAGGGGTCATATATTAGAATATATTTTAAAAATTAATTTTTTCTATATCCTAACATAAGGAGATGTATTACCTATACCATAGGAATTAAACATAATTCTAAATCTTGTCACGAGAATAAACATGATTAAAGCCATTGATAATATTATGATTTTTTTTCTTATATATATACCTTCATTGTACTTATATATATTAGCTCTTAGCTATATTTATGGTTATTTGTGAATATCTAATGATAGTCTTTTACACTAAAATGATTTATGATTTGATATTATGATATGCATATAAATGTATGTTGTTTTGAAATGTATCCTAAGCATGTTATGTAATTTAAAA
This sequence comes from Musa beccarii, assembly GCA_024322285.1. Classification (NCBI taxonomy): domain Eukaryota; kingdom Viridiplantae; phylum Streptophyta; class Magnoliopsida; order Zingiberales; family Musaceae; genus Musa; species Musa beccarii. The sequence continues at coordinate 7,493,029 of CM044395.1, forward strand.
TATATGTAAATGTTAAGTATCTGTAAACTTTATAAGTACGAGGAAAGTATTTGATATATATATATATATATATATATATATATATATTTCAAAAGCATATATTAAATACATAAATAATTTATATGTTTTAAAAAATATTTATTTGTGATAAGTTTTGCTAGGATGTGAGTCACGATATTTACTAAGTTGTGTTTGCTTATATGATTATTTTTATTTTTTTCAAACATGAGGAGTAGCTCATTTGTGATTTCAGATTGAAGAAACATTAAGAGTCTTAGGCATTATTATATATTGAGATTATTTTGAATATATAATATTTGGACTGAAATATGATGATTTATATTAAACAAATTATGAATATCTTGTGGTTGAATTGATTATTAATTAATTTATGTAACTAATATACTATAAAAATAAAATTATTTAGGTTTTAACTTGTCTTATAGGAAAACTATAAGATTGTGGTGTTGTACTATCCTTGGTTTTTCACTGGGTTAGGTCATTATAATTTTAGTATCAAAGCAATGATTCAACATTTTATAATAAGTATAAGTTTTAAAAATATTGAGTACTTTTATGATTTAAGTGTTAGATTATATGACCCTATTTAATTAGGTAATATATATTATGGATATGATTGGATTCTGATTATAATTATTGACTAATAGAAAGAAAGTCTAATTAAGATAGTATATTTATCAAAAGACGCACTTGATGGGAGGAACTCTCATAATTACTTATCTTAGACTATCTACTCTCGCCTATAAATAGACATGACATTGTATGTACTAGTTATATGTGTCCTACAAGCTAATCACATGAGTGATGTCACGTGTGATATAACATGAAGTTTTTTTACTTATTATTTAGTATGTTATCACTTTATCTTGCGTTGTTGCATATATTATGATGTCAATGGATCTATGTAATAAGAATCAGATCATGATGAGATCACGATAATGAGATCGATTCACCTTTAAGCACACCCTAAATAGTCTCGGTCATAGGTTACTTGAAAGGGACATCGAGGTAACCGGACAAACTGGTGTGCTATATACCCATCCATATGATAGAGGTGGCTGGTCTCATAGTTGCTCATATAGGGACACTAAGGATACAGTGCATGCACTTATTGGAGAATGAGTTAATTAATTGATCCTCTCACGGAATGCTAGATAGTTAGGTTGATAATATCTCATTATCAGACAATGATTTTGTAGCTCCAATGGTATATCTGGTCCTTAGACTTAAGATACCAAGGATGTCTTGTATGAGTATTTCATTCTTTGATACCGGACTTATATGTTCAAAAATTTTAAATCTAGTATAGCCGATTATCGAGAGTGGCAACCAACATTATGAGGACAACTGAGTATTGATAGAGGATTATTTACTCTCGATATCATGAGAGGAATATCCCATGTGTTCTTGCTCAGGAAAATCCTTGGCCAAGGTATTCGGATTTAGATAAAAAAAGTTCTCCGAGAGAATCTGATTAGATCGAGACTCAAGGAGAGATTGTATGAGCCTAATAGTACCATGCCTAGTATACAGTCTCTGGGATATTAGATGGATGAGGGACTATAGGTGTAACATCCCCCATTTTTGAAAAATTTAAAAGGACTTATTTGTAAATATGAAGATTTCTTTTAATAATCCTTTAGCACTAAATATTTTTATATTGAAAGTTTTGTGTTATGGACCAAAATATAAATATTAATAATTATATAGGATTTATGAAAGATTGGTATTCAGTTTAATAAAAAAAATAAATAAAGAAAAAAAAAGAGAGAGGACAAGTGGCATTAGCTAACATAAGAATGAGCCACTTGTGTTAATTATGTGGATGACACATGTTTTCCTCATGCATGCTTGCCACCTATTTTTGCATTAGCTAAAACTTAAGTAAATAGATGAGGAGTTAAGGAAAACTTAACATGAGAAGCTTGCTGCCAACGTAGAGGAGAAGGAGAAGGAATTGAAGGAGAAGAAGAACTTTTATCTTGCTCAAGGTTTTGCATCAACTCTCCATAGTTGAGAATCAAACTTTTATAAGGCAAGTATTCCACTCCTTTCTACTGCAATTCAAATCTTTGTTTTTTGCCTTTGATATGATAAATTGAGTTATTCTAGCCTTGAAATCTGATATATCTATTGTTTGAAATTTGGAATTTTTTAGATTTTGACCTTTTAGTACTATTGTAGCCATAACTTTTTGTGTCAAATTCTGAATGAAGAGAAACCATTTTCATACGAAAGAAGACTTATAGAGCTTTCATTTGACATAAAAATTGAAAGATTTGGAGTAAATTTACCTATTCAAATATATGAATGAAAAGATCTCATATATTCGGTGAAACAGATACTATAGCTCCCAACCTTCTATTACTAAATGGCTCATAACTCTATGATGATAATTATGAATTATGCAAAATTTCATTCTTTAGAAACTAGATTCATGTATCTCTCTTTTGACACCTAATTTGGAAATTTTGAAGTATGTTTTCCCTCTAAAACATCTGTTTAAATTGATTCTACCAATTCTATAAAACAGAGATGATCAATTCTGACCTTTCTTTACTCTATTTGTTATAACTTTCTATTAGAAACTCAAAAAAATTATAAATATGAGTTCATCTAAAAATAGTTTGATATAGATTTCCAATGACACCTATTATGAGCAAATTGGAGCATATTTGATCACTCAAACAATTCATGAAATGTACCACTCAATTTCTGTCAGACCTGAAATTTAGTTGAGTTTTGCCTATTCAAGTTTCATCCTATTGGAAATCTAACTTCTGCTAAATTCTTCTTTAATTGAGCTTTATAATGGTCCTTTTCAATTCTTATATTGTTCATCCTGAAATTGTTTGTATATCTGAAATCTATTATGTAATGTTCATGTTGGCACTACCTTGTTTGGTAAAGGCACACGCATATTTTTGCTGTCTCGCATGTGCTTCCGATATATGCTAATGTTATTGTTCATACTACCCTTTTATACTCTGGTGTCTTGTGGGATAATTTGGACCTTTGCCAGAAATGGTAAAGGGATTATTTGGACCTTTGCTAGAAATGGTAAAGGGTATCCTGCTTAGAGCCCGCAATGCTCTGCTGGCCCCCTCTAGCTTCATCCAGACGTGGATATATGACACTCCCAGATGTGAGAGATTTTATTTGGGATCCCACTGCACCTTCTGTGTTTCTGATATATTATCCAAAGCATTGCTTATGTGTTTATATGTTCGCTTTGGATGAGAATGAAATGAATGTACATCAGATATAGCATTTGAGCTTCTGTTCCTTATTTGTTCTTCTGATATGCTTTGAGATATCTCATATGCCATTGTTATCCTTTGAAATATGTTCTGAAACTATTCTATATGCTATTTGATATGCTCAGAAATGGTTCAGTTGTCATTTGATATGATCTGAAATGTTTTTTCCGCCATTGATATGTTCCGAAATGTTTCTTCTGCCATTGATATGTTCCGAAATGCTTCTTATCCCTTGATATGTTCCGAAATGATTCTTGTGTCAATTGATATGCTCCAAAATACTATTTACATCATTTGATGAGTTCTAATTCCTCTTTATTACCTTTGTTATGAACCAAATAGATTTGAATGAAATGACATTTGCAAATCTGTATCTAATGAGCCTATATCAATGAATTCTTGTATCTCTACCTTGCATTTGGATACTAAGTTTGTTTGAAGCTATTCTCCTTTTGTTCTGGATTTACTTGTCACTTGCTGAGCTTTATAGCTCACTCCGTTGTTATATAACCCTTTTTTTCAGGTTAGCTTGTCACAAGCTAAAATTTTGAGGAAGGAATGCTAGAAGATTTTGGCTTGAGCTTTAATGGTTGATAAGTTTTGTTGTACAAGAATATTTTGTGCTTAAGGAAATGTCTATGATAAATATGAACTTATGTGTTTTGTAAATGTTAAAGAATCTCTCTGTTAGGATTTGGAATGTTAAGTTTAATTTGTATAACGATATGAACTAGTGGTAAAGGTTGGTTTTGAGATTGTATGGATTCCCCACACTTGTGGATTTATGATGTGGATGTTGTTTAGTTGAGTTAATTTTGGACTTTATGAATCAATGAATGAAGTGGAGTATGATTTATGAAACTGTACAGGTTTACAAATTATGAATTTAAGGGTTTAAATATTGATTTGAATGGTTCTTAGTATCCTCAAATTATTAGAATGGATCCTGGATTGAATTGTCCTCTCTCTGATACCACTAGCCCATAACCCACAGGTCCCAGGATCGAAACCTGGCTCTGATACCAAGGGTGGTCAATCCGTGATGAGGACGTCACGTGATTGAGTGGGGGAGTATGTTATGCCCGGTCCGTAGGCTCCAAGGCCTAAAAAGGCTTTAGGAGGTTAGGTGGGGTGCATTAATCCTACATCGGAAAGGATGGGGGGAGGTCTTGGGCTTATAAGCGGGGGCGGTAACACATCTGGTGAACCGATTTTTCAGTTGTGGGCTAAGGCCTTACGCGAGAATGGTATCAGAGCATGATTTGAGGATTTCTAAGAATTTTGATATGTTAGATGCGTAATAAATTTTGAGGTTTAGTGATTTCTATTAAGAGACTGATCAAAAGCTTCCTTTTGTTGTTTTTAGGAAGTGAGAATGACGAGGTCATCTGGTTCTCCTGTTGCATCTACTTCTGATCAATTGAGTGGAATTATGAAAACTCTAGAGGCTATGACACAAGTGATGCAACAACAAGTCCAACAAGGAAGAAATGATGAAGTGGGGACTTCAAACCAGACTGGGTTAGGAATTGAACAGTTTAAGAAGCTCAGTCCTCCAGTTTTAGTGGTGAGCCTGATCCAATGATGGCAGAACAATGGATGATGTGGATAGAGAAAATATTTGATGTTTTAAATTACCCTAATGATAAGAAGGTTTCTCTTGCCACCTTCATGCTAGAAGGAGAGGCTAAGCACCGGTAGAGAACAATGAAGAGGATTTCTGAAATTAGATATGAGCCAATCACTTAGAAGGTATTTATAGAAAAGTTCAACGATAAATATTTCCCAGATTGTATTAGAGAGTAGAAAGAATTGGAGTTCCTGAATCTCATCCAAGGAAATTTGACGGTAGCGAAATATGAATCAAAATTCACTGAACTCTCTAGATTTGCCCCACATATGACTGATGATGAATCAAGAAATGTAAAACGATTTGAAAGGGGTCTAAGGCCAACAATATGAAGCCGGATATCAGCTTTAAAACTTCAACCATATGCTGATGTGGTAGAAAGAGCTTTAATAATTGAAAAAGACTTGGAAGAGATCCAAGAAATCAAGAGCAGGAATGACAAGGATAAGTTTATTAGCAAAAACAAGAAAGCAAGTGAACCAGAAAGAAGCAACAAAAGGGTAAAGACATCTAAATTTGAGGAGGAAAAGCTACCATAAAGGACTCAAAGATGTACAAGATGCGGGTCAAATCATGAAACAAGCCAATGTTTTTGGGTGACTAGAGCCTGTTTCGCTTATGGGAAGTTGGATCATAAGATAAAAGACTGCCCATTAAAGAAAAAAAGAAAGTTTACCGTCATCCTATCATCGATAGAGATATGATAAATTTAAAGGACTAAATTTTCTTTTAAGGAGGGGAGAGTGTAACATCCCCCATTTTTGAAAAATTTAAAAGGACTTATTTGTAAATATGAAGATTTCTTTTAATAATCCTTTAGCACTAAATATTTTTATATTGAAAGTTTTGTGTTAGGGACCAAAATATGAATATTAATAATTATATAGGATTTATGAAAGATTGGTATTCAGTTTAATAAAAAAAAGAAAGAAAGAAAAAAAAAGAGAGAGGACAAGTGGCATTAGCTAACATAAGAATGAGCCACTTGTGTTAATTATGTGGATGACACATGTTTTCCTCATGTATGCTTGCCACCTATTCTTGCATTAGCTAAAACTTAAGTAAATAGATGAGGAGTTAAGGAAAACTTAACATGAGAAGCTTGCTACCAACGTAGAGGAGAAGGAGAAGGAATTGAAGGAGAAGAAGAACTTTTATCTTAGCTCAAGGTTTTGCATCAACTCTCCATAGTTGGGAATCAAACTTTTATAAGGCAAGTGTTCTACTCCTTTCTACTGCAATTCAAATCTTTGTTTTTTGCCTTTGATATGAGAAATTGAGTTATTCTAGCCTTGAAATCTAATATATCTATTGTTTGAAATTTGGAATTTTTCGGATTTTGACCTTTCAGTACTATTGTAGCCATAACTTTTTGTGCCAAATTCTGAATGAAGAGAAATATTTTTCATATGAAAGAAGACTTATAGAGCTTTCATTTGACATTAAAATTGAAAGATTTTGAGTAAATTTACCTATTCAAATATATGAATGAAAAGATCTCATATATTTGGTGAAATAGATACTACAGCTCCCAACCTTCTGTTACTAAATGGCTCATAACTCTCTGATGATAATTCTGAATTATATAAAATTTCATTATTTGGAAACTAGATTCGTGTATCTTTCTTTTGAAACCTAATTTGGAAATTTTGAAGTATGTTTTCCCTCTGAAACATCTATTTAAAGTATTTCTACCAATTCTGTAAAATAGAGATGATCAATTCTGACCTTTCTTTACTCTATTTGTTGTAACTTTCTGTTAGAAACTCAAAAAAATTACAAATCTGAGTTCATCTAAAAATAGTTTGATATAGATTTCCAATGACACCTATTATGAGCGAATTGAAGGATATTTGATCACTCAAACAATTCATGAAATGTACCACTCAATTTCTGTTAGACCTAAAATTTAGTTGAGTTTTGCCTATTCAAGTTTCATCCTATTGGAAATCTAACTTCTGCTAAATTCTTCTTCAATTGAGCTTTATAATGGTCCTTTTTAATTCTTATATTGTTCATCCTAAAATTGTTTGTATATCTGAAATCTATTATGTAATGTTCATGTTGGCACTACCTTGTTTGGTAAAGGCACACGCATATTTTTGTTGTCCCGCATGTGCTTCTGATATATGCTAATGTTATTGTTCATACTACCCTTTTGTACTCTGGTGTCTTGTGGGATGATTTGGACCTTTTCCAAAAATGGTAAAGGAATTATTTGGACCTTTGCCAGAAATGGTAAAGGGTATATGCTTAGAGCTCGCGATGCTCTGTCGGCCCCCTCTAGCTTCATCCAGACGTGGATGTATGACACTCCCAGACGTGGGAGATTCTGTTTGAGATCCCACTGCACCTTCTATGTTTCTGATATATTATCCAAAGCATTGCTTATGTGTTTATATGTTCGCTTTGGATGAGAATGAAATGAATGTACATCAGATATGGCATTTGAGCTTCTGTTCCTTATTTGTTCTTCTGATATGCTTTGGGATATCTCATATGCCATTATTATCCTTTGAAATATGTTCTGAAACCATTCCATATGCTATTTGATATGCTCAGAAATGGTTCAGTTGTCATTTGATATGATCTGAAATACTTCTTCCACCATTGATATGTTCCGAAATATTTCTTCTACCATTGATATGTTCCAAAATGCTTCTTATCCCTTGATATGTTCCGAAATGATTCTTGTGTCAATTGATATGCTCCGAAATACTATTTACATCATTTGATGAGTTCTAATTCCTCTTTATTGCCTTTGTTATGAACCAAATAGATTTGAATGAAATGACATTTGCAAATCTGTATCTAATGAGCCTATATTCATGAATTCTTGTATCTCTACCTTGCATTTGGATACTAAGTTTGTTTGAAGCTATTCTCCTTTTATTCTGGATTTGCTTGTCACTTGCTGAGCTTTGTAGCTCACTCCGTTGTTATATAACCCTTTTTTTCAGGTTAGCTTGTCACAAGCTAAAATTTTGAGGAAGGAATGCTAGAAGATTTTGGCTTGAGCTTTAATGGTTGATAAGTTTTGTTGTACAAGAATATTTTGTGCTTAAGGAAATGTCTATGATAAATATGAACTTATGTGTTTTATAAATGTTAAAGAATCTCTCTGTTAGGATTTGGAATGTTAAGTTTAATTTGTATAACGATATGAACTAGTGGTAAAGGTTGGTTTTGAGATTGTATGGATTCCCCACACTTGTGGATTTATGAAGTGGATGTTGTTTAGTTGAGTTAATTTTGGACTTTATAAATCAATGAATGAAGTGGAGTATGATTTATGAAACTGTATAGGTTTACGAATTGTGAATTTAAGGGTTTAAATATTGATTTTAATGGTTCTTAGTATCCTTAAATTATTAGAATGGATCCTGGATTGAATTGTTCTTAAAATTTTAATGTTATGGATTAAGACAGGGTCACACCTCCTGAACGAGATTAAAATTTGGAGGGACGTGACAATAGGTACACAATAATTAAGGATAGATAAGTCGAAAGAATTGGATTCTCATGTATCGTCTAGGGACTACGACGTAGTGGCCTAGTACGTTCGTAATATTGAATCTCATATTTTGATGATGAAATCAATTGATAAATTATTAATCTAACCTATATGTTGAGAAAAGTGTATAATATTAACTATTATAACGATCAAGGCATAAAGCAAATATAGTGCCGAAGTCAAAGATCAAATGATTCGTCGGGAGTTCAAGAGTTTATCGGGAGTTCGCCAAAAGATCGTCAGGAGTGTTGCCGGAATTTACCGAGAAGCTCGTTGGGAGCTTGTTGAATAATATGTCAGGAGTTCGCCAAGAAGTTTGTCAGAAGTTCGTCGGAGCTCACCGAGAAGTTCAGAGCTTGCCAAAGAAACTCGTTGGAGTTTGTCGAGAAGAGAGTTTAAGAGCTTACTAGGACTCTATTAGAAGATCACCGAGAGTTCGACGGAAGTCCGTTGGAAGATCGCTAGAAGCTTGCCGAAAGAACATTTGACCTACCGGGCTTACTTGCTTAGGTAGATGTCTTAATTATCATAGTTAAAGTGTAATTCAAGTTAGGATTGGGAGGTAATCCCACTAACTCAATTAGGGGCCAATTGGGCCCGAATCTGGACTAGTTTAGGTCGGACTGTTGGCTCAAACACTGTGTTAAACCTTGTATGGTGATGGCATTGCTAGAACTGAGCAGTGGAACTGCCCAAGGCTCAGTCTCCCAAGAGTCGGGTGGTAGAATCGTTGGTAGTTATTAACTGCCAGGCGATGGTACCATCCAGGTTTAGTAGCTAAGACTCTGTTTGGTGGTAGTATCGCCCAGTGTCAGAGACCATTAGCAGTAGTACCTCCAAGGATAGGTAGTGGTACCGCTAGTACCCCGAATATCTAGGACAAGACCTTTTTTGGCTCCATTTTTAAGCCAGTTGAGGCCTATAAATACCCCAAACTTCTCTACTTGTGGAACACAAAGGACTGAACAAAAGAATTGAGATTATAGTGAAATCACTGCTTGTAACTTTGAGCGTTCACCTCTACCGATTCTAGACTTAGAAACTTGTATAAGGAGAGTGAGCAACTTGTAAAAAAGATCTGTAAAGGGGTGATTGACCTTTGCTCATTGAAGAAAGATCAATAGTGGAAGCCGGTGACCCAGAGGAGGTATCGGGAGTGGACGTAGGTCGGACGAACAAACCACTATAAATCGGTGTGTTCTTTCCTTGCTGTACACTTTTCTTCCTTACTGCTTGCCTTCATTACTTAACTGCATTCAACTTTTACTTTAAGTCAACATATTTCTGATATGATTTCATCGATAAAGCTTTCATCGTACGAAACAGTTTTTTGAAATGCAAATCAACAAAATTTTTACTACTACACTAATTCACCCCCCTCCCCTTTTAGTACTAAACTTGATTCTAACAATTGATCAGAGCAAGGTCACTCTTGATTTGGTTTAAAACCTAAGAGAGATAGTATTTACCAGCAATCAAGAGGGTCATTCAATCACATATCCACCCATGTTCAATGGGATGGATTACACATATTAGAAAACTAGAATGAGGATTTTCTTGATTTCTATGAATTTTGAGTTATGGAACATTGTCAAAAATGGATTTCAAAAGACTTCTCTTCCAATGAACGATTAGAATGAATTGGAGAAGAAGACTTTTTCTTTAAATGCCAAGGCTATGAATGTCTTGTTTTGCACTTTATATAAGAATGAATTCAATCGAGTTTCTATTTACGAAATGGGTGATAACATTTGGCATACATTTGAAATCACACACGAAGGTACTAGTAGAGTAAAGGAGTCTAAAATCAATCTTTTGGTTTATAGTTACAAATTATTTTGTATGAAACCAAGCGAGACCATTGGAGATATGTACACTTGGTTTACGGATGTCAATGGTCTAAAAGCTCTTGGTAAAAGTTTTTCTAATTTTGAACTTGTTAATAAGATTTTAAGATCCCTTCCAAAGAGTTGAGACCCTAAAGTAACGGCTATTCAAGAAGCCAAGGACATGAACAACTTTTCACTTGAAAAACTTATCGGGTCTCTAATGACCTACGAAATGGCTTACAATGCATATGAAGAACTTGAGAATAATCTTCCAAAGAACATGAAGGATTTGGCACTTAGTGTTAGTTATAGGTGCCCTGCAAGCCAATCACATGAGTGATGACACCTGTGACACACTGCGTTGATCACTTTGCTTATGATTACTGACATTTACTCACATTATCTGGATGAATATTGTGATGTCCATGGATCTGTGCAATGAAAATCAAATAATAATGAGATCACGATAATGAGACTGATATACCTTTAAACACAGATCCTAAATCATCTTAGACATAGGTTACTCGAAAAGAACATCGAGATAACTGAATAGACTAGTGTATTATATACTCGTCTATATGATGGAAATAACTGATCTCATAGTCGCTTGTGTGGGGACACTAGAGGTACAATGTAGGTGCTCATTAGAGAATGAGTTCATTGATTAATCCGCTTACGGAATGTTAGATGGTTAATGATATCTTACATTAGACAATGATTCTGTAGTCCCAATTATATGTCTGGTCTTTAGACTTGAGATACCAAAGATGCCTTGTATGAGTACTTCATTCTTTGATGCCGGACTTATAGGTTTGGAAAGCTCCAGATCTGGTGCAGCCGGTTCTCGGGAATGGTAGCTAACTTTATAAAGGCAATTGCATATCAATAGAGGATCATCTGCTCTCAGTATTATGAGAGGAATATCCTACGAGTGTTTGCTCAGGCAAAATCCCTGGCCAAGGTCATTTGGATTAAGAGAAGGAGTTCTTTGAGAGAATCTAATTAGAGTGAGACTTGGACAAGATTCTGTATGGGCCTGACATTACCATGCCCAATATACGGTCTTTGGGATATTAGATGGATGAGAGACTATAGATACATGGTAACTGAGGATAGATAGGTCCGATGGATTAGATCCCCCTATACTGTTTGGGAACTATGGTGTAGTGGCCTAGTACGTCCATAGTTGATGAGTCAAGTGAATTATTATGAAGATAATAATTTACTATATTAGAAGGAGTTCTGACGGGAGTGACTCATAGCTAGCTTGGTATCGGGCCTAAAGGGTTATACACATTAGGTAGATGTTACGACGAGTAGAGGTGCAGATATGAGATATCTGCAGAGCCCCTAGTTTGGATCCTATGGATAAGATCCAATTGGATAATCGGATGAGATTCAATTGGATGATTGGATGAGATCTAATTGGATAATTGGATGAGATCAAATTAGATGATTGGATAAGATTTAATTAGATAAAGATCCAATTGGATAATTGGATAGAGATCCAATGTGAACAATATCCATTAAGGATAAGCTTCATGTACCTCTATAAATAGGAGAAACTTCATGGTTCATAGGTGAGAGCTATTGGTAGTCGCCCCTCCTATTCTTTTCAGCCTCATCTCCTTCTCCTTGGCTTCGGCAGCCTTATAGTGCACGTGGAGAGGGAGATCCCGCGATGATATGAGGAGCATTGTCGTTGTGTCCATTATGTGGATTACTGCTAGAGAGGAGTACGCTAGTACTCCTTCATCCTCTTCATCAGATTTGAAAATTTCAGGGATATACGATCTCCCTAGGTAATGCTTCTAACATGATACATGTAGTTTTTTGGATTTACGATTTTTTCATACACCAATCGTTGCACAATGACCAAGTGCTTAACTATAGAAAATCTTATCTTGTTTTTATTTTTCACTATGCATAAAATGACGATTCGTGATTTCCAATAGTGGTATTAGAGCCAGGTTCATCGTACGATGATTGACTTATAAATTGCATGTGTTGTGTTTAATCACGTAGAATTATTTTATGTATTCTTATTGCATTTGACGTAGTTTTAAGATCCAAAAGGTGTTTTTGAGCGATCCTTCTACATTAAATTTGTTAATGTAAATGAAGGAAAAAAAGATAGCAATAGTTGTTGCTCGGTGGATTGACCAGAGGTGATGCGCATGCAAATATTATAAAGGAGTCGCTTGTCCGTCGAGGCAACACTGGTAGGCAAGGCGCCCGCGAGTGAGCTGCTTGTGCCCATGAGTAGACACGGCGCCTGCACTAGCTGCCTTGTATGCAACAGCCACCTATGCAAGGCGACAGTAATAGTTGTGACTGCCTGCACAAGGCGGCAACTACTTGCACGCACAAGGCAACGGTCGCAAAGGTTGCGATCGCTTGTGTGCATGAGGCAAGCTGCGTGAAGCACGAGGCGTCTACCCCCTGCTTATATAAGGTAGTAACCACTACCTATGCACACAGGGTGTTTGCACAAGGTAGCGACCGCAAAGGTTTCGATCACCTGCACAAGGTGGCAGCTCCCTATGTTTGTAAGGTAGCGACCGCCAGCCTGCGGTAGCCGCCTATGCAAGGCCGTAGCTGCACTGTCGGCTGTGCGAGGTGGTAGTGCGAGGCATCGATCGCCTGGCATCTGCCCGCCACCTACGCGTATGGTGGCTACCCATCGCTTGCACACATGGCGGTAGCTGCTCGTCTTGTGAGCGGCTCGTGAGCGGCGCGAGGGCAATCTTTGCACCGCCTGCACGAGGCGGCCGTTTGGCCCGCGCGCATGGCAGCATCACACTACTGCTTGCCTCTTGCGATCATTGCACTGTCGCCTGCAATAGGGAGGTGGCGGCTGCAAGAAGTTACAACCGTCGACTGAGCTAGGGCGGTTTGGAGCGAAAAGGACAGCTTTACCCTATGAATTTGGGAAATTCCAAAGCATATAGTATCAAAATTATCGAAACGCCCTTGACAATTCAAAAAATTTCCTATATATCCTTGATTTAAAAAAATTAATTATTTAAAAATTTTAATTAACTATTATTATTTATCTAGTAATTCTACATGATATATACATGTGCTGTATGATGTGGGAAGATGATCATGAACTATGTGATGTGTGTTTGTGATTATTATTATTGGAGCCTGTGAGCCTCCATTTTTTTATTGATTATCGGGCTTACATGCTTATAATTATATTGTAATTATACGAAGAGACACAACGGAAGCTTGGAGGTGACAACGGGACCCTCGAGGCTGGTTCAGACGATTGCGATGCATGGAGATGCACCGAGGTGCCGGCAGATCTAACGATGACAAGATGGATAATCATCGTGCATAGAGATGCACTGATATACACATAGATCTTGATATAAGTGATTAGGCCTACTAGCTCGGGCTTGATCATATTAAGTTGAGGTCCATGTGCTGGGAAATCATAAATCGACATCTCATGCGCAGCAAAAAATAAAAACAAGACCAGATTTTTCATAGTTAAGTACTTGGTCGTTGTGTGATGATTGGTGTGCAAAAAAATCGTAAATCTAAAAAACTGCATGTATTATGTTAGAAGCGTTACCTAGGGAGATCATATATCCTTGAAAATTTTAAATTCGATAAAGAGGATGAAGGAGCACTAGCGTACTCCTCTCTAGCGATAATCCATATTGCGGACACAACGACGATGCTCCTCAGGTCACCACGAGATCTTCCTCTCGACATATACCACAAGGTTATCGGAGCCAAGGAGGAGAGGAGGCTGAGGAGAATAGGAGAGGTGACTACTAATAGCTCTAGCTTATGAACTAAGAAGTTTCTCCTATTTATAGAGGTGTATGAAGCTTATCCTTAATAGATCATGTTCAAGTTGGATCTCTATCCAGTTGGATCTCTATCCAATTGGATCTCTTCCAATCATCCAAGTGGATCTTATCCAATCATCTAATTAGATCTCTATCCAATTGGATGACTATCCAATCGTCCAATCGGATCTCATCCAATTATCCAATTGGATCTCTATCTAATTGGATCTTATCTAATCATCTAATTGGATCTCATCTAATTATCCAATTGGATCTTATCCACAAGATCCAAACTAGTGGCTTCGTGGATATCTTATATTCTCACCTCTACTTGTCGTAATATCCACCTAATGTGTGTGACTCTCTAGGCCCGATATCGAGCTGGCCATGAGTCACTCCCGTCAGAACTCCTTCTGACTCAAAACTCCTTCTGATATAGTGAATTATTATCTCCATAATAATTCACTCAACTCATCGATTATGGACATACTAAGCCACTATGTCATAGTCCCCAGACAGTACAAGGGGATATAATCCATTGAACTTATCTATCCTCAGTTATCATGTATCTATAGTCCATCATCCATCTAATATCCTAAAGATCGTATATTGGGCATGGTAATGTCAAACCCATACGGAATCCTGTCCAAGTCTCGCTCTAATTGGATTCTCTTGGAGAACTCCTTCTCTCTCAATCCGAACGATCCTAGCCAAGGATTTTACCTGAGCGAGTATATGCGAGATATTCCTCTCATGATATCGAGAGTAGATGATCTTCTATTGGTACTCAATTGCCTTCATAAGTTTGGCTACCATTTTCGAGAACCAATTATACCAGATTTAGAGCTTTCCAAACCTATAAGTGCGACGTCAAAGAATGGAGTACTCATACAATGCATCTTTGGTGTCTCAAGTCTAAGGACCAGACACACAATTAGGACTACGAAATCACTATCTGATATTAGGAATCATTAACCATCCAGTATTCCATAAGTCGATCAATTAGTGAACTCATTCTCTAATGAGCACCTGTACTGTACCTCTAGTATCCCTACACAAGCGACTATGAGATCAGTCACCTCTATTATATAGATGAGTATACAATGGACTAGTCTATCCGGTTATCTCGATATCCTTTTCGAGTAACCTATGACCAGGATGATTTAGGATTTGTGTTTAAAGGTGAATCAGTCTCATTATTATGATCTCATCATAATTCGATTCATATTTCATAGATCCAAGGATATCACAATATTCATCGAGATAATATGAGAAAATACCAGTAATAATAAGCAAAAAGATCGATGCAACGTGTCATAGGTGTCATCACTCACTTGTAACTCTTCATGGAGAAGTATCTTACATAGGATGCTTCCCCTAAGTTCTTCATAGAGAAGTGTCTAGATAACCAAGCCTTTACTATGGAGAGCATTCTTACATCATTCCTAATGATTAAGATGTCATCCACATATAATACCAAAAAGGTGATAGCACTCCTACTTACCTTTCTGTACACACATGGCTCATCTTCATTCTCAACGAAGTCATAAGATTTGATTACCTCATCAAATCTTATGTTCTAACTTTGGAAATCTTCCTTTAGTCCATAAATGGACTTAAGTAATTTGTATACCTTATTTGGACTCTACTTGAATATGAATCCCTAAAGCTATATTATATATACCTCTTCCTCGTTATTGCCATTGAGGAATATGATTTTTAAGTCCATCTGCCAGATCTCATAGTTATAATGTGCTGCAATAGCCAATAAAATTCAGATGGATTTCAATATAGATACGGGTGTGAAGGTTTCGTCATAATCAACACCTTACCTTTGACGATACCCCTTAGCCACTAGCCTTGCCTTATAGGTCTCTACCTTTCCATCTATCCTGATCTTCCTTTTTGAAGATCCATTTACAACCGATGGGTACGATTCCCTCAATTGCATTAACAAGGTTCTAAACCTTATTAGAATACATGGATTCCATCTCAGAATTCATGGCTTCTTGCTACTTCCTGGAGTCTATGCTTATAATAGCCTCCTCATAGATCTGAGGATCAACATCCTGAGTGTCATCTCTCCTTATATGTCCCACATATCTCTTAGGAGGATGTGACACTTTACTAGAACTACGCAAAGTTGAAACTTGTGTGTTAGGTACCTGAACAGACTCGGTCTCCAGAATGGTGCCTGAGCTAGGTTCTCCAACCTCGCTCAACTCTATCATGCTCCCATTATCTCCACCATGAATGTGTTCATTCTCAAGAAACACTACTCTCTTAGCAACAAAGACCTTTTAGTCCTCGGGGTGATGGAAATAATACCCATAAGTTTCCTTAGGATATCCCACAAACTTGCACCGTTTCATTTTGGATTCCAATTCATCGGGTTCATGTCTTTTAACATGGGTAGGGCAGCTCCAAATCTTAACAACCTTAAGATCAGGCTTCTTTCCTTTCCATATCTCATATGATATTGACATTGCTGATTTAGATGGAACTCTGTTCAGAAGATATGCTGTAGTCTTTAGGGTATATCCCCAAAATGAGATAGGTAGGTCAATGAAACTCATAATAGACCGCACCATATCTAATAGTATACGATTCCTCCTTTTTTGATATATCATTGAGGTGTAGTGTATGAGGAGGTGTCCATTGGGATAGAATCCCATAGTCCTTAAGGAATTGAGTGAACTTGTACTCAAGTATTTGACTTCTCGATCTAATCGAAGATCTTAATACTCTTTCCAGTCCACTTTCTCTTGGACATGCTTACATTATATGTGGAGTAGTATTCAGCATAATCAAACCATTATACAATGTCTCTCTAGTAATGATCTCATCATTCTTAATAATTGAATAACTATTATTCTCATAAACCACTTTATAACTATTTAATGTCAAACATAAAATAGAAATAATATTTTTGATAATAGAGGGAACAAAATAACATGCATCTAATGCAATAGTAGCTCCATCAGGCAGATGTAAAGTGACCTTGCTGACAACAACAATAGCAACTCTTGCTCTATTACTTATCTTGAGATCCATCTTGCCTTTTGCCAATCTCCTAGGCCTTGCTAGAATATACAATGAATTACAGATATGATAAGTGCTAGTTATATGTGCCCTACAGGCCAATCACATGAGTGATGACACTTGTGACTTGATATGCACTCTTTCTTTCGCTTATTATTATCAGGCATTTTATCACTTTATCTTGCGTGTTGCATATATTGTAATGTCCTTGGATCTGTGCACTGCGAATTGAATCATGATGAGATCATGATAATAAGACCGATTCACCTTTAAACACAGACCCTAAATAATCCCAGTCATATGTTACTCGAGAGAGACATCGAGATAACTGGATAGATTGGTGTGCTGTATGCCCATCTATATGATAGAGGTGGCTGGTCTCAAAGCTACTCATGTGGGGACACTAACGGTACAGTGCAGGTGCTCATTGGGGAATGAGTTCACTAATTGATCTACTTATGAAATGCTCGATAGTTATTGATACCTCATGTCAAACAATGATTCTGTAGTCCCAGTAGTGTATCTGGTCCTTAGACTTGAGACACAAAGGATGTCCTGTATGAGTACTCCACTCTTTGATACCAGACTTATAGGTTTAGAAGTTCCAAACCTAGTACAGCCGATTATTGAGAGTGGTAGCCAACCTTACGAGGCTATTGAGTGTCAATAGAGGATCATCTGCTCTTTGTATCATGAGAGGAATATCCCATGTACTTTTGCTTGAACAA
Source organism: Musa beccarii (assembly GCA_024322285.1). Classification (NCBI taxonomy): domain Eukaryota; kingdom Viridiplantae; phylum Streptophyta; class Magnoliopsida; order Zingiberales; family Musaceae; genus Musa; species Musa beccarii. The sequence goes on from CM044395.1 coordinate 7,510,859, forward strand.
ATCCTTAGCCAAGGTTATTCGGATTGAGAGAGAAAAAGTTCTCCGGTAGAATCCGACTAGAGCAAGATTCGAGAAGATTGTATGGGCCTGACAGCATCATGCCTGGTATAGGGTCTCTGAGATATTAGATGGATGGGGGACTATAGATACATGGTAACTAAGGACAGATAGGTCTAAAGGATTGGATTCCCTTGTATCGTTTGGGGACTACGACGTAGTGGCCTAGTACGTCCGCAGTCGATGAGTCGGGTGAATTATTATAGAGATAATAATTCATTGAGTCAGAAGGAGTTCTGATAAGTATCACTCATGGCCAGCTCGATGTTGGGCCTAGAGGGTCACACACATATGTTAGGTGTTGCGACGAGTAGAGGTTCGGATATGAGATATCCACTAGAGCCCTTATCTTATTGGATATCCATTAAGCCCCTAAATTATTGGATCCTTAGATAAGATCCAATAATTGCTAATAAGAGATTATTGGGTAGAGACCCACTAATTTAAGAGGCTTGGGTAATTGGATGGAGATCAAATACCCAACAGGGAAAGATCCATTAGAGTTTATAGGGGGCCTCTATAAATAGGAGGGAACCAAAGCTCCATAGGGTGGGGGTTCTTTTGGTAGCCACCTTCTATTCTCCTCTCCCAAGAGAGGAGCATCATTACAGTCCCTATCATGTGGATACCACTAGAGAGGAGAACGCTTGACCTTTTTCATCCTCTCCAATAAATCTGTAGGGATTCAAGGATATCCGATCTCCCTGGGTACTTTCTTTTACACATGTAGTTTTCGTGGATTTGTTTTTAACGCACCGATCTTCACACGATGATGGAACCTTTTGTAAAAATCTAAAGTTTTTATTTTTCTATTCTTCAATTGCGTATGAGATGTCACCCCCTGTGGATTTCCCAATAATAAGCACTACCAACATCCAATACACATGTATTATCATAAGAATCTGACACATGAAGACTGTTCATGAATGTACCCGAAGCTACTCTAAGCTTATGTTTTGCCTTTTCTGCAAGATACCCATTGTAGTTCCTTTTCCAATGCCCATCTTGACCATAGTAGAAGTGTTGAATCTAGAATTTTGATGATGAAATCAATTCATAAGTTATTTGATCTAATCCATATTATTGAGAAAAGTGTACAGGATTAACTACGATAGTGATGAAGATATGAAGCAAAACGAAGTGTTGGAGTCAAGTGCAATCGAATCATTAGAAGTTCGAGAGTTCATCGGAAGTTCGAAGGTTCATCGGAAGTGCTACTAGAATGGCCAAGAATGAATCGGAGGCTTGGCCGAAGGGTTATCGGAAGTTCACCGGAAGGTTCATCGGAAGTTTACAGAGCTCACCGAGGAAGATCGGAGCTTGTCATGGTCATCGAAAAGTCTGGGAGCCTGCCGGGAGTCCATCGGAAGATGTTCGAGAGTTCATCGGAAGTCCACCGGAAGTTCGCCAGAAGCTTGCCGAAAGAAGTCTTTGCTAGGAAATCGGGAGATCTGACATCTCATGCGCAGCGAACAATAAAAACAAGACCAGATTTTCCATAGTTACATACTTGGCTGTCGTGCGATGATTGGTGCGCAAAAATTGTAAATCTGAAAAATCCGCATGTCTAATGTCAAAAGCATTACCTGGGGAGATCGTATATCCCCGAAGAATTTCAGATTCGATGAAGAGGATGAAGGAGCACTAGTGTACTCCTCTCTAGTGGTAATCCACGCAGCGGACGTAGTAATGATGCTCCTCAGATCATCGCAGGATCTCTCTCCATGTGCACCACAAGGCTGCCGGAGTCAAGGAGGAGGAGAGGAGATTGAGGAGAATAGGAGGATGACTATCAAGAGCTCTCAGCCTATGAACTAGGAGGTTCCTCCTATTTATAGAGGTGGAGGAAGCTTATCCTTGATAGATCCTGTTCACATTGGATCTCTATCCAATTAGATCTCATTGGATCTTATCCACAGGATCCAATTTGATCTTATCCAATCATTTAATTGGATCTCATCCAATTATCCAACTGGATCTCATCTAAAGGATCTAAACTAGGGCTTCGTAGATATCTCATATCCGTACCTCTACTCATCGCAACATCTACCTTATGTGTATGACCCTTTAGGCCCGATACCGAGTTGGCCGTGAGTTGCTCCCATCAGAACCCCTTCTGACTCAGAACACCTTATGATATAGTGAATTATTATCTCTATAATAATTCACTTGACTCATCGACTATGGACGTACTAGGCCACTATGCCATAGTCCCCAGATGATACAGGGGGATCTAATCCATCGGACCTGTCTATCCTCAATTACCATGTATCTATAGTCCCTCATCCATCTAATATCCCAGAGACCATATATTGGGCATGGTAAAGTCAGGCCCATACGGAATCCTATTCGAGTCTTGCTCTAATCGGATTCTCCCAGAGAACTCCTTCTCTCTTAATCTAAATGACCCTGGCTAGGGATTTTGCTTAAGTGAGCATACGTTGGATATATCTCTCACGATACTGAGAGTGGATGATCCTCTATTGACACATAATTGCCATCATAAGGTTGGAGATAATTCCCGAGAACTAGCTATACCAGACCTGGAGCTCTTCAAACCTGTAAGTCCGATGTCAAAGAATAGAGTACTCAAACAAGGCATCTTTGGTGCCTCAAGTCTAAGGACCAAACACACTACTGGGACTACGAAATCGCTATCTGACATTAGGTATCATTAACCATATAACATTCTGTAAACGAATCAATTAGTAAACTCATTCTCCAATGAGCACTTGTACTGTACCTCTAGTGTCCCCACACAAGTGACTATGATACCAATTGCCTCTATTATATAGATGAGTATATAGCGCACCAGTCTATCTGGTTATCTCGATGTCCTTATCGAGTAACCTATGACCAGGATGATTTAGGATTTGTGTTTAAAGGTATATCGGTCTTATTATCGTGATCTCATCACAATCCGATTCCCATTGCACAGATCAATGGACATCACAATATTCATCCAGATAATGTGAGAAAATGCCAATAATAATATGCGAAGAGATCGACGTAATATATCACAGGTGCCATCGCTCACGTGATTGGCTTGTAGGTCATCTACAACCAACAATCTCCCACTTGACCTAAAGCCAATCACCTACGTGTCTGATCCTCATCAAACTCCTGTGACGCTCAAATATAATCTGAGTCAATGGCTTTATCAGTGGATCTGCTATATTATCTTCGAATGGAACTCTTTCCACTACTACATCTCTTTGGGCCATGATTTCTCTAATAAACCAGAACCTCAGAACACTTCTGATGAGACCCGGGTTCCCTTATTTGAGTAATTACCCATAATTATCACAATATAAAGTAATCGGCTCCTTGCTATTTGGCACGACTCCTAGATGTGCGATAAACTTCTTCATCCAGACTCCCTCCTTTGCTACCTCTGCCGTAGCAATGTATTCCGCCTCTGTGGTCGAGTCAGCAATAGTATCTTGCTTGGAACTTTTTTAATATACTGCTCCTCCATTCAGAGTGAAGACATACCCTGAATTCGACTTTCTATCATCGATATCGGACTGGAAGCTCGAGTCCATGTAGCTCTCAACTCTGAGGCTACTGACTCCACATACTAGTAAAAGATCCTTAGTCCTTCTCAAGTACTTAAGGATACACTTTACTATTTTCTAGTGCTCCAAACCTGGATTTGCCTGATACCTGCTCATGATACTCAGAGCATGCGCTACGTCAGGCCTAGTACATAGCATAGCATACATGATAGATCCTATCGCTAAGGCATATGGTATTCTATCCATGTGTGCCCTTTCTTCAGGAGTCTTTGGGGACATACTCCTAGAAAGTAATATTCCATGTCTCATAGGTATGAGACCTCTCTTAGAATTTTCCATGCCAAACCTTTTGACAATGGAGGCTATGTACTTGGACTAGGACAAGCCAAGTATCCTCTTGGATCTATCTCTATAGATTTGAATCCCTAGAATATAGGATGCTTCCCCTAAGTCCTTCATGGAGAAGTGTCTAGATATCCAAGTTTTTACTGTGGAGAGCATTCCTACATCATTCCCAATGATTAAGATGTCATCCACATATAATACCAAGAAGGTGATAGCGCTCCCACTTACCTTCCTATATACACAAGACTCATCTTCATTCTTAACGAAGTCATAAGATCTAATCGTCTCATCAAATCTTATATTTTAACTTTGGAAAACTTGCTTTAGTCCATAAATGGACTTAAGTAATCTACACACCTTATCTGGGTTATCCCTAGATATGAATCTCTTAGGCTGTATCATATACAGCTACTCCTTGAGGTTACCATTGAGGAATGTGGTTTTGATGTCTATCTGTCAGATCTCATAATCATAGTGTGCTGCAATAGCCAATAGAATTCAGATTGATTTTAGCATGGCTACGGGTGAAAAAGTTTCGTTATAATCAACACCTTGCCTTTGATGATAATCCTTAGCCACAAGCCTTGCTTTATAGGTCTCTACCTTTCCATCTACTCTAATCTTCTTCTTGAAGATCCACTTGCAGCCAATGGGTACGATACCCTCGGGTGCATCAACTAAGTTCCAAAACTTATTGGAGTACATGGATTCCACCTCAGAATTCATGGCTTCTTGCCACTTCTTGGAGTCTATGCTTATAATAGTCTCCTCGTAGGTCTGAGGATCAATATCCTGAATGTTCTCTCCACTTATATGTCCCACATATCTTTCAGGAGGGTGTGACACTCTACTAGTCCTATGCAAAATTGGAACTTGTGTGTTAGGAACTTAAATAGACTCGATCTCTGGAATGGTGCCTGAACTAGGTTCTCCAACCTCGCTCAATTCTATCATACTCTCACTGTTTCTGCCAAGAATATGTTCCTTCTTAAGAAACATTACTCTCTTAGCAACAAAGAGATCGACGTAACATGTCACAAGTGCCATCACTCACGTGATTGGCTTATAGGGCACCTACAACCAACAATCTTAATGTGCCAAATTTAGATTTACTTAGAAAATATCTTTAATTTTATAGTTAGTATGTAATTAGGGTTAAGATTAGGTATTAATCCCATTAACCTTAGTAGGGGCCAAGTGAGGCCATCAATGGACTGGATTGGGCCGGATTCAAGGCCCAACCAGGTGTGCTAGATCATATCTGGCGGTGGCACTGCTAGACTGGGATGTTTGAATCGCCTAGGTTCAATTCCATAGGTGGTCTGGGCGGTGGTACCACCCAAACTAGGTGGTGGTACCGCTGACTAGGTAGTGGTACCGTTGATTGGGTGGTGATAGTGCCCATTACACTAACAAGGTCAGTGTGCCCAAGCGATGGTACTGTCCAATGTCAATCAACTGATGGTGGTATCGCTAATGACAAGTGGTGGTACTGCCAATACCCTAGAAATCCGGGGTGATTCAAATTTGGGCTCCAAATTTGAATCCTCTTGGGGTATATAAATACCCCAAGTGTTCTTGCTTAGAATAGCAAGAATTGAGCAAAAGAAAAGAGCCAAAACTCTGTTAAAAACTTTGCAAAATTGAGGTATTTCCCCTCCTAAGCATAGAAGTGTAACTCTAAGAGAGAGTAAGGGAAATACTATAAGAGAGGGCTGTAAAAAGGAAGTTAGACTTTGCCCTTTAGTAGGAAGACAACTAGTAGATTAGGTGGCCTTAAGTGAAGAGGAATCGGGAGTGGACGTAGGTCATATGACCACTCCACAGAACCCAAGACTCTATCAAGCAATAGTACCACTAGATTAGGTGGTGGTATCACCTAGTATCAAAGTCAACAGGCGGTGGTACTGCTAGGGGCAGGCGATGGTACTATCGGTACCCGAAAATCCGGGATGGTACCTTTTTAGCTTCAATTTTAAAGCCAATTGAGCCTATAAATATCCCTTACTTCTTAACTGGTAAAGTACATTGAGAAGTGATAAGAACTGAGTCAAAACTATAGTGAAATAGTCTTGAAAAGTTAGAGTGTTCACCTCTCGAATTCTCAAGTGTAAAAATTCTATAAAAGGGTGTGAGTGATAGGACCCTAGCAGGGTTGGGTCCTATTAAACCATGTAGCAGCTAATAAAAACCTTGTGAGAGTGTAATAAACCCCACCTAGCCACCTCTATCCTATAAAAAAGAGAGGCTAGGGTTTATATTTGGGTCTTTAGGCTTCTTAGCCGCCGCCCCTCTTATTACTAGGCCGACCCACTAAGGTCGAGGACAAATTGGGTAGTTCACTTAGGAAGTAGCCCCTAGGGCTAGGGTTTGGAGCTCTATATAAGTATGTAGCCTCTATCTCTTGGGAATAAGAAGAATTATCTATAATTATAGCCACTAGGCTACTTGGAGGGTAGAACCCCTATAGTGTTCCAAGAGTTGATCCCCCTCAAAGATCAATCTACATAGAATTCCTCTGAGGTTCTATCATCTGGTATCAGAGCAGCGATCTTGCTGCTTTTGCTGCCATCCCTGCTGCCCACCATCAACCAAGCAATTCCCATAATTGCTCTTGACACGTCGTCTCCACCTTCATCCTCCGCCGTAGATCAAATCAATCTACTGTCGCCACTTCCAATTGCATCAGAGATCTGGTATTCTCCTATCACTAATACCTTTTGCTGCTGCAATTTGCCATTCAAAATACTAAAAAAATGTCTTACTATCTATCCCTTGCTGCGAATTCCTTTCATTGCAAAAGTTATCATCTTTGCGAATGAAGGATTGCTGTAGAAAATTTCAGCCGCATATTGTTGCCTTTAAACCGATCTATTGCTATCTTTTTTGAACGAAATTTCTTGAGTACCTCATAGATCATCTTGGCTTTCATCTGGGATTGATCTATCATGGAATTTATCTCTAAAACATTACTGTGTTGCTGCAAGTTTTCATCGCAATTCGCTAAAATTTTTCGATGAGAATTTTGCTATCACAAATTGCACCGAATTCTTTGCTGTTATGCTACCAAAATTTTCTTGATCCAAGTTGTCATCCTTGCTATTATTTAAACTGAGATTCTGCTGTCAAATCCTCTCCTCAAATTTTTGGGTTCTCGCTGAAAATTTCATCGAGAAACCGTTGTTTCTTCGACAACAATTCTACTCTTATGAGATAACACATATCAACAGCAACTTCCACTGAATTCTGTCAAATCTCTACTGCCATCTACCATAGATCTAAAACCCTCTTCCCTAACCTTCATCCACTACCATCTTAGCCCAAAACTCTATCAAATCGTAATCCCAAACCGTACCCAAAATAGCCATAAAATAAGCCTAAACTGCAGCCTACATCCACCAATCCACAAACCCTTTCGACCACCACTTCCCTCAAACAATACATGCCTTTAACCCGACAACAAAAGAGAGATCTTAATATTATTGATCTGAAGGCATATACTTTGGCATCTGAGGAGGCAATCAATGCTAAGTTCGAAGCCTTCGAGACATGGATGGAGGAGAAGATTCAGACCCTCTTTGACAAACTCAATTTGGGTCGACCACCGAGCCCAAAGAAATCACATCAAGGAGAGAGCTCTGATCGAAGAAATGACTTTCAGGAAAGGGGAAGCTCTATGACCAATCCCTACTACCCATGCATGAGGATGGACTTCCCTAGATGGGAAGAAGGAGACCCGATTGGGTGGATCTCGCATGCGGAGTGATATTTTCAGTACCACAAAACCACGGACGCATCTATGGTAGAAATTGCAGCTATACATCTTGAAAAACATGCCAAACAGTGGTTTGATTGGTTTAAATATACTCAGAGTCCTCTCATGGTGATAATTTAAAGAAGGACTACTGATCCGCTTCGAACCAACCGATTACGAGAACATCGACTGACAACTAGCGAAGATCCAACAAACCTCCACCATTCAAGAGTATGAAACCAGGTTTGAATGGTTATCTAACCAAACTCATGATTGGTCTAAAAAATAGCTATTGGAAATATTTATTAAGGGCTTGAAGCTGAAAATCCGAGGAGAAGTTAAAGCACGACAGTCGTACACACTTATGGTAGCCATATCTTTCGCACAACTTCAAGATGAGCGATTGAACCACGAAGCCTGGAGGACTAGGGTCGCTCCCCGACCAGTAGTACCAAAGCCCTCAACCCCCTCTACTGTCAACCGAGCTCCTACACTAAAAAAGTTGACAAGAGAAGAGCTTCGGGAGTGATCTACAAAGGGGTTATGTTGGCATTGCGATGAGCCATGGAACCGCGAGCATCGCTGTAAAAAGGGGAGAATTCTTATGATCGAACTAGTCAAAGAATAGGTCATTGAACAGTCAGAAGAGAGCCTTGAACATGAGGAAGGAGATGCGGAAGAAGAGCCACAATCGACAGACTTTATGATACACGCGTTAGTAGGCTACTCAAATCCGCAAATAATGAAAGTTAGAGGCCTTCTCAAACAACAACCGATCACCGTTCTCATCGACACGGGCAGCACAAATAACTTCCTGAACAGTAAGGTCACTGCTTGAATGGCGCTCCATATTGAAGGCTGTAGCAAGTTCAATGTAAAGGTCACCGACGGTCGAATCTTAAAGTGCAACCAAAGATACCAGCAGGTGAAATTATTATTGCAAGACCAAGAAATTATCGCCAACTTCTTCCTCCTACCAATTGATGATTATGAGGCTATGTTGGGCATAGAATGGCTGACAATGCTAGGTGATGTCTCCTGAAACTTTTTCAAATTAATTATGAAATTCTACTATAAGCGTAAACATATCACCCTACGCAGGAAGCGCAGAAGAAACGTAACCACCTTTTCGACCCAACGAATGGAGAAAGTTTCACATAAGATAAATGATGGCTTTTTGATGCATCTCCAGCAGCAACCAGAGGAGAAGAAAATTGAAATTGAAGATCAAAATCTCACCCAATTGCTTGCTGAATTTGATAATGTTTTTACCGAACTACGCGATCTTCCTCCTACTCGGCAACATGACCATTGAATTCTAATTCTTCCAGGCAAACTACTAGCGAACACTCAGCCATACCACTATTCTCACCTCTAGAAGGATGAGATTGAGAAGATCATAAAGGAGATGCTTGAAACAGGAGTGATTCGACTAAGCTGCAGCCCCTATTCCTCACCGGTACTACTTGTACGTAAGAAGGAAGAAACTTGGCAGATGTACATCAACTACCGAGCTCTAAATGGCATCACCATCAAGGATAAGTACCCAATACCAATGGTGGATGAACTTCTTGATGAGTTAAGAGGAGTTCGATTCTTCACGAAGTTAGACCTCCGATCCGGTTACCACCAAATTCGGGTATGTGAAGACGACATCCCAAAAATAGCTTTCTGCACTCATAACGGCCACTATGAATTCTTGGTAGTGCCTTTTGGACTCACTAATGCTCCTTCAACTTTTCAAAGTCTCATGAACGATATTTTTCAGAGCTTTCTTCATAAATTTGTGCTGGTATTTTTTGATGATATTCTCATTTACAGCCCTTCTCTTGAGACTCACTTTCAGCATTTGCGGTCTGTTCTAACGATCCTTCGAGAGAATACTCTTTTTATTAAACTATCAAAGTGTAGCTTTCTCTAGGAAAAAGTAAAGTACCTTGGGCACATAATATTAGAAGGAGTCGCAGTAGACCTAACAAAAATCGAGGCAATGCAGAGCTAGCCGAAACCTACAAATGTGAAATTACTGTGTGGGTTCCTTGGACTAACGGATTACTACCAAAAATTCATGAAGAACTATGGGAAGATCAGTGCACCCCTCACTTCTCTATTGAAAAAAGATGCCTTCCAATGGTTGGACGAAGCTTCCGCTGCCTTCGATAAACTTAAGACAGCCATGATGATGACGCCGATGCTAGCATTACCAGATTTCAGCCGACCCTTCATCATTGAGGCCGACACATTTGGAGTCGGAATTGGGACTGTTCTTATGCAAGAGGGTCGACCGCTTGCATACACCAGTAAGGCGTTGTCTCCCTCCCATAAAAAAATGTCTATCTATGATAAGGAGATGCTTGCCATTATGCATGTAGTAACAAAGTGGAGACCCTACCTAATCGGTTGGTGATTTCAGATTAAAACCAACCATAGAAGCCTCAACTACTTTTTGGAGCAGAAGATATCATCCTCGGAGTAGCAAAAATGGGTAACCAAACTTCTAGGATTTGATTATGAAATTATTTACAAAAAGGGAAAAGAAAATATTGTTGTAGATATGCTCTCACGGCTACCCGAGCAAGCTAAATTTTCAGCCATCTTTCTTCCTACCACTGGCTTCCTTGAGGATATTAGGGAGAAATGGAAGAAGGACCCAGAGACCAGCAACATCATTAAAAAATTGGAGGAGGATCTAGGCACAATAGCTTACTATACCTAGGATACGTAGAATCTATGCTACAAAGGTCGCATTATGCTTACACCCTACTCCCCTTGCATCAAAGTCATTCTGCACGAAATGCACTCCACACCTTCAGCATGACACTCTAGATTTCTAAGAACCTACAAAAGAGTGAAGCAAAATTTTTATTGGAGAGGGATGAAAAAATTTATTTCTGAATATGTAGCACAATGTGATGTATGTCAACAGCAAAAGGGTGAAACAGTGACGAGTCTAGGGAAACTACAACCGCTACTCATACCAGACTTAGTGTGGACTGACATCTCCATGGATTTCATCGAAGGGCTACCACCTTCTAAAGGTAAAAGCACAATCCTCGTGGTGGTTGATCGACTTACAAAATATGCTCATTTTTATGTTGTACGAAATCCCTATACTGTTGCTAGTATTGCTCAGATTTTCATAGAAAATATTATTAAATTATTTGGGATGCTAAGGTCCATTGTAAGTGATCGTGATAAGGTCTTCACTAGTAAATTTTGGACCGAGTTATTCTAATTGTAGGGCACCAAACTCAAGATGAGCATAGCATACCGTCCACAAACTGACGGCCAAACAGAGGTGGTGAACAGGTGTTTAGAGATGTACCTTCAGTGTTTCGCTAGTGACCGACGGAAAGAGTGGACGAAATAGCTCCCCTGGGATGAATGGTGGTATAATACTACGTATCATTCATCTACAAAATGTACCCCATATGAAGCATTATATGGTCGGCTGACCCTTATGATTCCAAAGTATATAATTGGCTCAGGCAAGGTAGATCAGGTCGATCAAGATCTAATTGATAGGGACAAACTCCTATAATTGCTAAAGGATAATCTCTCTACCGCTCAAGCCAGAATGAAACAGTAAGTCGACACATGATGAAGCGAAAGAGAATTTTTAGTAGGAGATTGGATTTATCTTCGCCTACAACCATACAAGCAGCTCTCCATCAACACACGAGCCTCCATGAAGCTATCTCCACATTTTTATGGGCCCTATCAGATCATAGAGCATATTGAAGCTATGGCGTACAGACTTAAATTACCTGAAGATGCCAAAATTCACCCCGTCTTCCATGTGTCATGCTTGAAGCCCAAGTTGGGAGAACATGAGTCACCCTAGATCCAATTGCCCAACACCACTGATGATGAAAATATTTAAGCCCAACCACAAGCCATCCTCGACCGCAGAATTGTGATACATCGTTGATGTCCCTCTACTGAAGTACTAGTACATTGGAATCATATGAGGAGCTGAAGACCCGGTTCCCTGAGTTCATGGAACCCCAGCCTTGAGGACAAGGTTGATTTGAAGAGGGCGGGCTTAATAGGACCCTAGCAGGATTGGGTCCTACTCAACCATGTAGCAGCTAATAAAAACCCTATGAGAGTATATAAACCCCACCTAGCCACCTCTATCCTATAAAGAAGAGAGGCTAGGATTTATATTTGGGTCTTTGGGCTTCTTAACCATTGCCCCCCTTGTTATTGAGTCGGCCCGCTAAGGTCGAGGGCAAATTGGGTAGTTCACTTAGGAAGCAGCCCCTAGGGCTAGGGTTTAGAGCTCTATATAAGCATGTAGCCTTCATCTCTTTGGAATAAAAAGAATCATCTACAATTGCAGCCACCAAGCTACTTGGAGGGTGGAACCCCTATAGTGTTCCAAGGGTTGTTGCCCCTCAAAGATCAATCTACATAGAATTCCTCTAGGGTTCTATCAGTGAGCCACTTGTAAAGTTCTGTAAAAGGGATGTTTGATCCTTCTCCTTCAAGAAGGATCGATAGTGGAAGTCGGTAACCTCATCGGAGGAGGTTTCGGGAGTGGATATAGGTCAATTGACTGAATTAATATAAAAATCTAGTTTGAATTTAATTGTCATTTACATTGCTGCAAGCCTTTACTTTACTTACTCTACTTCCTCTTTATCTTCTTACGTACATCTTTAAGTTAAAATGCAATTGAAACGATTTTAATCGAAACATGATTCTTTTCGTACGAAGTTTACCGAAATCATTTAAATCACCGAATTTGTCATACTTAGCTGCTGCATTAATTCACCCCCTCCCCTCTTAATGTCGTTCTCAATCCCCAATAAGAAGCATTGACCTTTGTCCTTTGCTGTGTCAATTTTGGTAATATTTACCTTATCCCATTTGCCCTTGCCCTTGCCCTTGCCCTTCTTAAGGGTCTTCCCAGCGTTCCTTTTTCCTTTTAGTCTCACCAATGTAGATAACTAGTTTCTCTTTCTTGATTGTGCTCTCTGTCTCCCTCAACATATTGAGAAGCTCAGGGAGAGTCATCTCAAGTTTGTTCATATTAAAATTTATGATGAACTGGGAAAAGGAATCTGGTAGGGACTGAAGTATAAGATAAATGCACAAGTTATCATCTCGGACCATTCCTAGACCCGTGAGTTTCTCAATCCACTCTATCATCTTCAAGACATGGTTCTGAACTGATGCCCCCTTAGTTATCATAATGTGGAAGAGACTCTTAGATATCTCATATCGTTGAGTTCTTCCTTGCTGCTCAGATAGTTTGCAGAGATATAGGAGTATGGATCGAGCATGTATGTTTTCATGTTGTCTCTGTAATTCATGAGTCATAGAGGCCAACATATAACACTAAATGAGAGTGGAATCATCTATATACTTTGCATATTGGGCAAACTCTTCCTGAGGTATTCATGCCTCAAGTTGGGGTATGATCATATCTAGGACATATATGATTTTCTCTACTATGAGAACTATTCTTAGGTTACAAAGTCAATCCATATAGTTTGGACTAGTGAGGCAGTTGGTATCAAGTATGCCATGTAGAGGGTCTGATGGTGACATGTTTATGATAAACAAGAGATATAACATAAGTAAATAACATGCAGATTTCGTAGAAAAATAAATAATCAAGATATAGACTTATATCTTGACGTCTTCCCACTAATTTTTCTAGCGAGTCATGCGACACCCTCAGCACGTGAAATGGAAGTCTCCGGTAAACTTCTAGTAAGGATCGAGATCCAATTAGTGTCTTAGTGTAATCTCGAGGGACTCAACCAATCACACTAAGCCTAAAAAGGTAGGCAACTCTTGTCAATCACAACTCCTTGTGATTCCCATCATGTTCGGCCTTCGAACCACCATGGCCTCGAGAGACTCGACCAATGATGTCCAGTTAAGTCATCACCATCATTACAAGATGAGTTTGATTCGGTGATATACCCTCAAGGGACTCAACCAAGCATACCATATCCTCAAATCACTGGTGATATCTCTATGTCATAGGCAAGATAGCGAAATGCGAAATAGGTGAGCCTTGAGAGACTTGACCAACTCAACCTACGTCGGGAATCGGTTCCTACCTATAACGATGGAAGGTCACGTGAGTCAATCTTATTACCTTATGCTTATCGACTTAATATTATCATAGGAGGAGATTTAAGTTTGGTCTCGTGATATGACATGTCACACACATATATATTTAATATATATTTACATCGCATGCAAATATATATACTTATCTAGTAGGTGTATAGTAATCATATGTACAGGCATACTAGATGATCGTGGACCTCAACCTAATATAATCAGGCCCGAGCCAGTAGGCCTAATCACTTATATCAGGATCTATGTCTATATTGGTACATCTCTATGTCGGTGATCATGTATCTCGTCATCGTCGGATCTATCAACACCTCAACGTATCTCCAAGCATTGCGATCATCTGAATCGGCCTCGAGGTCCCTGCTACCACCTACAGACTTCTATCGTGCCTCTAGGGTAATTACAACATAATTACAAGCATGCAGGCCTGACAATCAATGAAAAATGGAGGCTCGCAGGTCCCAATAATAATCACATACACATATCACATAGTCCATGATCATCTTCCCACATCATACATTGCATGTATATATTATGTAGGATTATTAGATAAATAATAATATTTAATTAAACTTTTTAAATAACTAAAATTTTGAAATTAGGGACATGTAGAGAATTTTCTAAATTATCTAGGCTATTTTAGTAATTTTGATAGGACATGCATTGGAATTTTTTAAATTCTCAAGGGTAAAAATGTCCTTCGTCCAAATCAACCCCAAATAGAGTCGACGGCCGCAACATCTTGCGGTCGTCGCCTCCCTACTGTGGCTACCAATGCAACACTGTAATTTCTTGCGCCAGCTGCTTGGTAGGCATGCGGCGTCGCCTTGGGTGTTGCCGCCTTGCTATTAGTGATCGCCAAGTGCATCGGCGCTACCTCGACAAACAATCGGCTTGTTCGCAACTTTTGCGTAAGCACCGCTTTCGATCGATCCACTATTGCTGCCTCTTTTTCCTTCATTTATGTGAATAAATTTGACATAGAATGACTGCTCTAAAACACCTTTCATTAGTAAGATAAAGCACTTTTTGGATCTAGGAAACTATGTCAAACGTAGTAAGAACGCGTAAAATAATTCTATGTAATTAAACACAACATATGCATTTTATAAGCCAATCATCGCACGATGAGCCTGACTCTGATACCACTACTGAAAAATCATAAATCGGTATCTCATAAGCAGCGAAAAACAAAAATAAGAGTAGATTTCCCATAGTTAAGTACTTGGTCGTTGTGCGACGATTGGCATGTAAAAAAATCATAAATATGAAAAATCATACATATCATGTTAGAACCATTACCTAGGGAGATCGTATGGCTGGAGCCATATGAAGACCCAATCTCCTATTGAAAATTATCTTTCGCCTTTGTGCTGATCATATTATTGTTTCATCCTTGCTTGAGTTGCAATGAGATTATCTTTTAGCAACTTCAGTATTTTGTCTCTATCCTGTAGTTCCCTGTCTACTTGTTCTACTTTAGAGGTGCCCAACACATATTTTAGGATTACAGGGGGAATTCAGTCATACATAGCCTCATAGAGAATACATTTTGTGGATTGATAATAAGTTGTATTATACCACCACTCGGCCCAGGGAAGCCACTTTGTCCACTCTTTAGGCCGATCACTAGTGAAGCATCTGAGGTACATCTCCAAGCACATGTTCACCACTTCAGTCTGGCTGTCGGTTTGTGGGTGATATGCCATACTTATCTTCAATTTAGTGCCATGCATCTAGAATAACTCTGTCCAAAATTTGCTCGTGAAGACCCTATCACAATCACTTATAATAGATCTCAGCAGCCCATGTAATTTTATAATATTCTCCATAAAGATTTGAGCAATACTAGAAGTAGTGTAGGGATTACGAATAGTGCAAAAGTGAGCATACTTTATAAGGTAATCAACCACGATAAGAATTATACCTTTTTCTTGTGATGAGGGAAGCCCTTCGATGAAGTCCATTGATATATTAGTCTATATTGAATCTGGGATGGGTAGAGATTGTAGCTTTCTGGGACTCACCACTGTCTCACCTTTATGTCGTTGACATACATCACATTGTGCTACAAATTCAACAATAATATTTTTCATCCCTACCCAATAAAATTTTTTCTTAATTCTCTTATAGGTTCTAAAGAACTCAAAGTGCCTGACCGTAGGTGTGGAATGCATCTCTTGAAGGATAGTCTTTATGCAAGTAAAATTTGGCACAAGCACAATGTGTCCCTTATAGTGTAAGTCTATTGAGTCCCAATTGTAATGAGCCATGGAGCTTGGTGCTTCCTCCAATTTTTTTATGATCTTACTGGTCTCCGGATTATCTTGTCATTCCCTCCTAATATCCTCAAGGAAGTCGCTGGTCGAAAGTGAAACAGTCAAAAATTCAGCTTGCTCGGGTAGCCGTGAAAGCTCATCCGCAACAACATTCTCTTTCCCCTTTTTGTAAGTTATTTCATAATCATATCCAAGAAGCTTTGTTACCCATTTTTGTTGCTTGGGGAAAGATATCTTCTGCTCTAAGAAATATTTTAGGCTTTTATGGTCAATCTTGATTTAAAAGCGTCGCCCGATCAAGTACGATCTCTATTTGGCCACCGCATGCACAATCATGATTATCTTCTTATCATAAATAGTCATCTTGAGATGGGAAGGAGATAACACCTTACTAGTATAAGTAACGGGATGGCCATCTTGCATTAGTATAGCACCAATTTTGACTTCGAAGGCATCAGCTTCAATAACAAAAGTCTTGCTGAAGTCGGGTAGTAATAGTATGGGCGTTGTCAACATTGCGGCTTTAAGTTCATTAAAGACAGTGGTGGCTTTGTCCAACCATTAGAAAGATTTTTTTTTTAGTAAGGAAGGGGTGCATTGATCTTTCCATAGTTTTTCACGAACTTGCGGTAGTAGCTTGTTAAACCAAGAAAGCTGCGTAGTGATTTTATGTTCCTCGAGGTCGGCCAGTTCTGCATTGCTTCAATTTTGGAGGGGTCCACCGCCACACCTTCCTCTGATATGATATGACTATGATATTCCACCTTCTGTTGAAGAAAGCTGCACTTCAATTTTTTGACAAAAAAAACACGTTCTCATAAAATCGTCAAAACAAGTCGTAAGTGCTGAAAATGACTTTCAAGAGAAGGGCTTTAGATAAGGATATCATTGAAGAAAATTAGTACAAACTTATGAAGATAATTTTAGAAAATATCATTCATAAGGCTCTGGAAGGTGGAGGGAGTATTGGTGAGAGCAAAGGGTATTACTAGAAATTCGTAGTGGCCGTTGTGCGTTCGAAAGGCGATTTTCGTTGTCTTCTTCGCACACTCATATTTAATGATACCCAGATCAAAGGTCTAGCTTTGTGAAGACTCATGCTTCCTTTAATTCATCAAACAATTCATCTACTACTGGAATAGGGTACTTGTCCTTGATGGTTATACCGTTAAGAGCTTGGTAATCAATGCACATTCGCCATGTTCCATCCTTCTTTCATACGAGGATCACTGGTGACGAGTAGGGGTAGCAACTTGGCCGAATAACTCCTATTTCGAGCATCTCTTTTACAATCCTTTTTATTTCATCCTTCTGGAGATGTGGATACTGATATGGCCAAGTATTTGCTGGAGCTTTGCCCGGAAGAATTAGTATATGATGATCATGCTGGCGGGTAGAAGGTAAGCTGTGCGGTTCATCAAATATACTTGAAAATTCAGCAAGCAAGGGAAGTATGTTTGTATCTTCAAATTCAATTGGCTCTTCCTTAGATTGATGCTCAAGTTGTACTAAAAAGTTACTGCATGCTTTGTGCAAAACTTTTTCCATTCGTTGTGTGCAAATCGTCGTTACGTCGCCCCCATATTTCCCGCGCAGTATCACCTGTTTTCCCTTACTATAAAATTTAATAATCAATTTCAAAAAATTTCAGGAAACATCACCTAATATTGTCAACCATTCAATGCTGAGCACGGTCTCATAATCATGAAGAGGGAGGAGGAAGAAATCTACAATTATCTCTTGGTCCTGTAGTAACAGTTTCACCCGTGGGCACCTACGATCACACTTTAAAATTCGTCCGTCGGTGACCTTAACATCAAAGCTGCTGCAATTCTCAATAGGTAAGGCCATCCGAATAGCAACCTTGCTGTTCATGAA
This sequence comes from Musa beccarii, assembly GCA_024322285.1. Classification (NCBI taxonomy): domain Eukaryota; kingdom Viridiplantae; phylum Streptophyta; class Magnoliopsida; order Zingiberales; family Musaceae; genus Musa; species Musa beccarii. Next base: position 7,528,792 of record CM044395.1, read on the forward strand.
ATTATTAGTGCTCCCGGTGTTAATAAGAACGGTTATGGGTTGTTGCTTCAGAAGTCCTCCCACTTTCATCGTTTGCAGGTTCACGTAATCGACAAGGGCATGCATCGTAATATCAATCGGTTGCTCTTTATCTGCAACCTCTTCCTCATGTTCTTAGACCTCCTCCTATATATCTTCAAGAGGTTCAATCAGTAGGAGGTGGCCCCTTTTGCAGCGATGATTGCAATTCCACGGTTCGTCGCAACACTAATAAAGTCCCTTTGCTGATCGGTCACGTAGTTCTTCTCTTGTCAATTTTTTATCAATGAAGGATGGCTGGGAGCAGAAGGAGGTTTATATGCTATGGGCCTAGGAGAGGTTTTCATCCTTTGAGCATCTTGGTTGAGCCGTTCTTCTTGTATTCGGGTGAAAGAAATCGCAACCGTCACGATACGGGGCTACCGTGCCTTAACCTCCCCTTTTATCTCTGGCTTGAGTCCATCGATGAATGTTCCTAACAATTGATGGTCAGTCTAATTATAAGCAAGGTGGGATAGCTTCTCAAACCTGGTTTGGTACTCTTGAATCGTAGAGGTTTGTCAAATCTTCATGAGCTGGTCGTCGATATTTTCATACTTTGTAGGTCTGAAATGGTTCAACAGTGCGTTCTTAAATTGATTTCACATCAGAGTCCCATGATTATATTCCAGCCAATTATAGCATTGAATAGCATCTCCTTCAAGGTGGATGACAGTAATTTCTACCATAGCATCATCTGATGTTCGGTAGTAGCGAAAGTAATATTCAGCGTGCGAAATCCACCCCACCAGGTCTCCTTCCCATCGCGGGAAGTCTACCCTCATGTGTAGCTGAAGCATGTCCATAGGCTATCCCTCCATCTCTAGCAGCCTCTCTAAACTCTTTCCTTACTGAAATTTGGTTGGACTGGGTGGTTGTCCAATTCTGAATTCTTCAATTAAAGCACGCAATTTGTCCTCCAAGCGCGATTCAAGCCATGATTCAATACAAGATTCCAATACTTCAAATTTGGCATCAATTAGATCTTGAGAAGCCATAGCATATGTATGTAGATCAGAGATGTCCTTGTCCTTTTTCTGTTGATGGGTTAATGGCATGGGGTGGTGGAAGGTTCGGATAATAGATCAGTGATAGAAGGGTTTGGTTGTAATGGTTTACTATTTTGGGCTGTAGTTTTTGACATTGTTAGAGTTATGAAAATAGGTTATGATAGTTGTGTCTTAAAGCTAGGGGGATGCCATAAAGATGTCTTGGTTGGTGGCAGCAAGGTGGCTAGGGTTTGGTAGGTTATGGAGAAGAAAAAGGACAAAGGTGCAGCACTATATTTTTCATCGAAAAAATTCCAACAATAAATTTGTAATTTTTTCTAGAAATTCTCAATAGAGATTTAAGTAAAACTCAAAGGAAATCTACTGGTAAAGGAGAGATAATGTTGTTAAAAATTTTGTAGAAGGAAACAACAATAAGAGGTTTGGCAAAATTGAGGATCACGGAAAGGTACTACAATAGATTTTTACATCTAAAGTGTAGCAGTTTGGACATAAAAGATCAGTGGTTTATATTAAGAATTTTTTGATGAAACCATAGGGAAATCCACTATTAGGAAGTGTTAAAGCTGTTATAAAAATTTCATAGAGATTTGGACAGAAAAAATACAAGTAGCAAGATCAAATAAATAGTGTTATGCGGTTGGAATTCTGCAGTGCATCCTTCGTCGTAGAGATAAAAACTTTGCGACGAAAAGTTTATGCAGCAATATAAGAACAATTTTTTTAGATTTTTTGAATAAGGATAACTAAATTACAGCAGCAGTAAGGTGGGAAATCAGAACCTATTGCAATTCACAGGGAGATTAAAGGATGATCCGTGGTGGTGGAGATGATGGTGGAATTCAGCGATGATCTTTTAAGCAATTGTGGGAATTGCTTTGGGCAGATGTGGAGGGCTGATGAATGACTATGGAAGGGCAGCAAGATGCCAAGAACACTACTCTAATACCAAGTGCTAGAACTCTTACGGATTCTAAGCTTGGGGTTGATCACTTTAGGGGATTGGCCTCCTTGAAACTCTACTGGGGTTCCTTCCTCCAAGTTGCTGCTCAAAGGATACTAAAAGGATTAATCTATTCATTAAGAAAAGAGGGTGAATACATGGCTATTTATAGGGCTTCTAAACCCCAACTCCTAATAGGACTCCTACTGAAGACTCCTACTTTTAATCAACTCCTCCTACTTAAGACTCCTACTTCTAATCAACTCCTCCTACTCAAGACCCCTACTTCTAATCAACTCTTAATGCTTTTCTAAGAAGCAACCTCCAAACTAATGCTAACCTAGCAGGCCTTTTCACCTCTTTAATAGGAGTTGGCTAGATAGGATTTACAAGAATGCCCTTATGATTTACATGTTTGCCCCTTCAATGAAACTAAATTAGGACTCTCCTAGCTAGAGTCCTAACATATCGCTTCCATGCTCCTGTTGTGCCTCCTCATATAATTACAACTAGCAGGCCCGATAATATACGAGAAAAAAATAGAGGTTTACAGGCCCCAATAATCATAATAATCATATGTACACACATATCACACGGTCCATGATCATCCATACACATCATACATCACATGTACACATCATCATCATGTAAGACTACTAGATCATAATAATTATAATTAATTAAACTATTTAATTAATTACTTTACTACCTTCTAGGGTTACCCTACCATAGGGTATCATCATATGGCAGGAAGTCTCTAATGTGGCTAGGAAATCTTAGCCACTAAGGACTCCCTTGTGGCCAAGAATCCTAGGCCACAAGGCTGCCTTGCATGGCTAGGAAACCCTAGCCATCAAGGAGTCCCTTGCAGCCAGAAAACCCTGGCTGTAGGGCAGCCTTAGGCGACTAGGAAACCTGGTTGCCAACTTGCCCCATGCGGCCAGGAGTCTTGGCCGCTAGGGCAACCCCTTGAGCCAGGAAACCTTAGCCGCCAGGGGTGCCCCTTGTAGCCAGGAAACATGGCTGTAGGGGCTGCCATGCAGTAGGTTGAGAGTAGCCTTGTTGCTCTCATTCCTACTGCTTTTGGCCAGGCTGAGAGCAGCAAGAAAAGCTCTCAGCTAAGGCTGCAAGTAGCCTTCATCCAATCTAAAGGGGCAACAACAGTTGCTACCCTTTCTTCCTCTTTTATGCCAACATATTTGGTATCAAAAGCCCTCTATAAAACACCTTATAATAGAGAAATAAATTGCAGCACAGATTTGATATCTACGATAAAAAATCACTACAATCGCACAAAATGATTCTTACGCGATTGAACACAACACACGTAGTTTAATAACCAATCTTTTGCATGAGCAACCTGGCTCTGATACCACTGTTGAAAAATCTGCGATGACATCATATGCGCAGCGGAAGAACAAAAATAAAAATCATAGATTTTCCAAAGAAAAAGAGGTTCTTATCATCGTGCAAAAGTTGGTGCACAAAAACCCGCGAAACTGAAAAACTACGCGTAAGAAAATTACCTAAGGAGATCATATATCCCTGAATTCTTGCAGAATTGTAGGACTAGATGAAGGAGTTCAAATATCCTCCTCTCTAGTAATAATCCATATGGTAGGTGCTGTGATGATGCTCCTAAAATCGCTACCCAAATCTCCTCGCAGCGTGCACTACGCGATTAAGAAGGGGCCGGCCCTTCTTGCTATCCACATGCCCCAATCGGGGTTGTTGGCTGAGGAAGGGAGGGGAAGGAGAATAGGAGGTAGCTGCCAAAATACCCTAGGCTATGAGCCTTTGGTTCCCTCCTATTTATAGAGATCCCCTATCAATTTAACCCTAATGGATCTTGCCCTATTGGGTATTGGATCTTCATCCAATTATCCAAGTCTCCTAGATTAGTGGGTTTCTACCTAATAATCTCTTATTAGCTTTTATTGGATCTTATCCTAGGATCTAATAATTTGAGGGCTTAATGGATATCCAATAAGATAGAGGCTTCAGCGGATATCTCATAACCGAACCTCTATCCGTTGCGACATCTACCTTATGTGTGTGATCCTCTAGGCCCAATATTGAGCTGGCCGTGAGTCATACTTGTCAGAACTTCTTCTGACTTAGTAAATTATTATCTCCATAATAATTCACTCGACTCATCGACTATAGATGTACTAGGCCACTACGCTGTACTCCCCAAACGATACAGGGGAATCAAATCCTTTGAACCTATCTGTCCTCAGTTACCATGTACTTATAGTCCCTCATCTATCTAATATCCTAGAGACCTTATACTGGGTATGATACTATTAGGCCCATACGATCTCTCCTTAAGTCTTGCTCTAATCGGATTCTCTTGGAGAACTCTTTCTCTCTCAATCCGAACAACCTTGGTCGAGGATTTATTTAAGTAAAAATATATGGAATATTCCTCTCATGATATCGAGAGCAGATGATCCTCTATTGATACTCAATAGCCCTCGTAAGGTTGGCTACCACTCATAATGACCGGTTGTACTAGACTTGGAGCTTCCAAACCTATAAGTCTAGTATCAAAAAGTGGAGTACTCATACAGGATATCCTTGGTGTCTCAAGTCTAAGGACCAGATACACTACTAGGTCTATAGAATCATTGTTTGACAATAAGGTATCATCAACTATCCAGCATTTCGTGGGCGGATCAATGAGTGAACTCATTCTCCAATGAGCACCTATACTGTATGCTTAGTGTCCCCACATGAGTAGCTATGAGACCAATCGCCTTTATCATATGGATGGGTATATAGCATACCAGTCTATCCGGTTATCTTGATGTCCTTCTCGAGTAACCTATGACTGAGATTATTTAGGATCTATTTTTAAAGGTGAATCGGTCTCATTATTATGATCTTATCATGATTTGACTCCCATTGTATAGATCCATGGACATCACAATATATATAACACACAAGATAAAGTAATAAAATATCAAATAATAATAAGCAAAAAGAATATATATCAAGTCACACGTACCATCACTCACGTGATTGGCTTATAGTGCACTTATTACTAGCAGCACTCACTCCTCTCTTTAAGCTAAAATCAATCTAAGGCTAGAAGCAAGGATTTCTCAAGTGATTTTTACAGCATTTTTCAAACTTTCAAAATTTCTATACTTATATATTCCAACCAGGGATGAGAGGGGTATTTATAGGCTCCAAATGGATTCAAACTTGAAGCCAAAACTAATCCCATCTTGGGTCTTTCAAATATTGGCAGTACCACCACCAGTGCTGGGCGATACCACTACCCCAATCTGGCGGTACCACCACCTAGACTGCCTGACACTGAGCGATACCATCGCTTAGTCTGGCGGTACCATCACTAGATGATAGGACCCTAGCAGGGTTGGGTCCTACTCAACCAAGTTGTAGCTAATAAAAACCCTGTAAGAGTGTAATAAACCCCACCTAGCTATATCTATCTTATAAAGAAGAGTGGCTATGGTTTACATTTGGGCCTTTGGGCTTCTTAGCCGTCGCCCCCCTTTTATTAGGCCGGTCGGCTAAGGTTAAGGGCAAAATAGGTAGTTCACTTAGAAAGTAGCCCCTAGGGCTAGGGTTTGGAGCTCTATATAAGCATGTAGCCTCCATCTCTTTGGAATAACAAGATTCTTCTACAATTGTAGCCATTTGGCTGACTTCTAGGAGGGTGAAACCCCTATAGAGTTCCAAGGGTTGATCCCCCTCAAAGATCAATCTACATAGAATTTCTTTGGAGTTCTATCATCTGGTATCAAAGTAGTGATCTTACTACTTTTGTGGCTATCCCTACTGCCCACCATCAATCAAGAAATTCCCATAATTGGTCTTGATGTCACTATCTCCACCATCATCTTCTGCTGTAGATCAAATCAATCTACTGCCGCCAACTCCAATTGCATCAAAGATCTGGTATTCTCCTATCACTAATACCTTTTGCTGCTATAATTTTTCATTCAAAATATCAAAAAGAAGTATTGCTATCTATCCTTTACTGTGAATTCCTTTTGTCACAAAAGTTATCATCTTTGCGAACGAAGGATTGTTGTAGAAAATTTCAACCATATATTGCTGCCTTTAAACTGATCTATTTGCTATCCTTTTTGAACAAAATTTTGAACAAAATTTCTTGTGCACTTCATAGATCATCTTAGCTTTCATCTGTGATCAATCTATTATGGAATTCATCTCTGAAATGTTCTTGTGTTGCTATAAATTTTCATCGCAAACCGTTGGAATTTTGCAATGAGAATTCTAGTATTGCAACTTGCATTGATTTCTTTACTCTTATGCTACCAAAATTTTCTTGATCCAATTTATCATCATTGTTGTTATCTAAACTAAGATTTTGGTATCAAATCCCCTCCTCAAATCTCTTGATTTTTGCTAGAAATTTTGTCGAGAAACCACTGTTCTTTAACAATAATTTTGCTCTTACGAGATAGCACTTATCTATAGTAACTTTCACCGATTTTTATCAAACCCTTGCTGCCATCTACCACAGATCTAAAACCCTCTTCCCAACCTTCATCCACTACCATCACAGCCCTAAAACTCCATCAAACTACACCTAAAACAACCATAAAACAAGCATAAACCACAGCCTACATCTACCAATCCACCAACCCTTTCGGCCACCACTTCTCTCAACCGATACATGCCTTTAACCCGACAATAAAAGAGAGATCTTAACATTATAGATTTGGAGGCATATACTATGAAATCTGAGGAGGCAATCAATTCTAAATTCAAAGCATTCGAGACACGAATAGAGGATAAGATTTGGACTCTCTTTGTCGAACTCAATTTGGGTCGACGACCAGGCCCGAAGAAATTACATCAAAGAGAGAGCTCTGATCGAAGAGATAACTTCTAGGAGAGATGAGGCTCTATGATCTATCCCTACTATCCAAGCATGAGGGTAGACTTCCCTAGATGGGAAGAAGGAGACCCGATTGGTTGGATCTCATGCGCGGAGAGATATTTTTAGTACCACAAAACCGCGGACACATCTATGATGGAAATTATGGCTATACATCTTGAAGGGGATGTCATATAGTGGTTTGATTAGTTTGAACACACTCATGGAGTCCTCTCATAGTGACAATTCAAAGAAGGACTGTTGATCCACTTCAGACCAACCGATTACGAGAACATTGGTGGACAACTAGTAAAGATCCGACAATCCTCCACCATCCAAGAGTATCAAACCAGGTTTAAAAGGTTATCTAATCAAACTTATGATTGGTCTGAAAAATAGTAATTGGGGATGTTTATTAAGGGCTTAAAGTCGGAGATCCGGAGAGAAGTTAAAGTGTGACAACTGTACACACATATGGCAGCCATCTCTTTCGCACGACTTCAAAAGGAGCGATTGAACCATGAAGCCTGGAGGACTAGGATCACTCCCCGACCAGCAATATTGAAGCCCTCAACCCCCCTACTATCAACCAAGCCCCTGCACCAAAAAAGTTGATAAGAGAAGTGCTTCGAGAGTAATCTATAAAGGGGTTATATTGGCATTACTATAAGCCGTGGAGCCGCAAGCATCGCTGTAAAAAAGGGAGAGTTCTTGTAATTGAACCAGTGGAACAAGAGGTCATTGAACACCCAAAAGAGAGCCTTGAATATGATGAAGAAGATGTAGAAGAAGAGCCATAATTGATCAACTTTATAGTACATACGCTAGCCAGCTACTCAAATCCCCAAACGATGAAAGTTGGTGGCCTTGTCAAACAACAACCGATCACTATTCTCATCGACACGAGCAGCACTAATAACTTCCTAAACAGTAAGGTTGCTACTCGGATAGTGCTCCACATCGAAGGTTGTAGCAAGTTTGATGTAAAAGTGGCCGATGACCGAATCCTAAAGTGTGACTAAAGATGCCCGTAGGTGAAACTATTACTACAAGACCAAGAAATTATCGCCGACTTCTTTCTCCTACCAATTGATGATTATGAGGTTGTGCTAGGCATAGAATGGCTAAGGATGCTAGGTGACATCTCTTGGAACTTTTCCAAATTAATTATGAAATTCTACTATAAAGGCAAATAGGTCATCCTACGCAGGAAGCGCGGAAGCAACGTAACCACCGTTTCGACCCAACGAATGGAGAAAGTTTTATACAAGATAAATGGTGGCTTTTTTATACATCTCTAGCAGCAACCAAAGGGGAAGAAAATAAAAATTGAAGATCAAAATCTTACCCAATTGCTCACTGAATTTGATGATATTTTTGCTGAACCGTGTGGTCTTCCTCCTACTCGGCAACATGATCATCGAATCTAATTCTTCTAGGCAAACCACCAATGAACACTCAGCCGTATCACTATCCTTACCTCCAGAAGGATGAAATTGAGAAGATTATAAAGGAGATGCTTGAAATAGGGGTGATTCAGCCAAGCTGCAGCCCCTATTCCTCACTGGTGCTATTTGTACGCAAGAAGAACAGAACTTGGCAGATGTGCATCGACTACCGAGCCCTAAATGGCATCACCATCAAGGATAAGTACCCAATACCAATGGTGGATAAACTTCTTGATGAGTTAAATGGAGCTCGAGTCTTCACGAAGTTGGACCTCTGATCCGGTTACCACCAAATTCAGGTATATGAAGATGACATTCCAAAAATTACTTTTCGCACACATAACGACCATTATGAATTCCTAGTAATGCCTTTTGGACTCACTAATGCTCCTTCAATCTTTCAAAGTCTCATGAATGATATTTTTTGAAGCTTTCTTCACAAATTTGTGTTGGTATTTTTTGATGATATTCTCATTTACAGTCGTTCTCTTGAGACTCACTTTCAGCACTTGCGGTTTGTTCTGATAATCCTTCAGGAGAATACTCTTTTTGTTAAGCTATCAAAGTGCATCTTTCTCTAGCAAAAAGTAGAGTACCTTAAGCACATAATATAAGAGAAAGGAGTGGCAATAGGCCCAACAAAAATCGAAGTAATGCAGGATTGGTTGAAACCTACAAATGTGAAATTATTACATGGGTTCCTTGGACTAATGGGCTACTACCAAAAATTCGTGAAGGACTATGGGAAGATCAATATCCCTCTCACTTCTATACTAAAAAAAGACGTCTTTCAATAGTTGAATAAAGCCTCTGCTACCTTCGACAAACTCAAGGCAGCCATGACGATGACACCGGTGCTAGCGCTACTAGATTTCAACCGATCCTTCATCATTGAGGCCGATGCATCTAGAGTCAGAATTGGAAACATTCTTATGCAAGTTGGTCAACCACTTGCATACACCAGCAAGGCGTTGTCTCCCTTCCATAAAAAAATATCTATCTATGATAAGGAGATGCTCGCCATTATGTGCGTAGTAACGAAGTGGAGACCCTACCTGATCGGTTAGTGATTTTAGATTAAAACCGACCATAGAAGCCTTAAGTATTTTTAGAGTAGAAGATATCATCCTCGGAGTGGCAAAAATAGGTAACCAAACTTCTAGGATTCAATTATGAAATTATTTATAATAAGGGGAAAGAAAATGGTGTTGTAGATGCACTCTCTCGGCTACCTAAGCAAGCTAAATTTTTAGCCATCTCTTTTCCTACCACTGGCTTTCTCGAGGACATTAAGGAGGATTGGAAGAAGGATCCAGAGACCAACAACATCATTAAAAAATTGGAGGAGGATCTAAGCGCAATAGCTCACTATACTTGGGATTCGAGGGATCTACGCTACAAAGGTCGTATTATGCTTATACCTAACTCCCCTTGCATCAAAGTCATTCTACACAAAATACACTCTACACCTTTAGTAGGGCACTCTGGATTTCTGAGAACCTACAAAAGAGTGAAGCAAATTTTTTATTGGAGAGGGATGAAAAAAATTATTTCTGAATATGTGGCATAATATGATCTATGTCAACAGCAAAAGGATAAAACAGTGGAGAGTCCAGGGAAACTACAACCACTACCCATGCCAAACTTGGTGTGGACTAACATCCCCATGGACTTCATCGAAGGGCTACTACCTTCCAAAGGTAGAAGCACAATCCTCATGGTGGTTGATCGACTTATGAAATATGCTCATTTTTGTATTGTGCGAAATCCCTACACTGCTGTTAGTATTGTTCAAATTTTTACAAAAAATATTATTAAACTGCATGGGATGCTAAGGTCCATTGTAAGTGATCATGACAAGATCTTCACCAGTAAATTTTGGACCGAGTTATTTTAGTTCCAGGGCACCAAACTCAAGATGAGCACATCATACCATCCATAAACTGACAACCAAACAAAGGTGGTGAACAAGTGTTTAGAGACATACATTCAGTGTTTCACTAGTAACCAGCCAAAGGAGTGGATGAAATGGCTCCCCTAGACTGAATGATGATATAACACTACATATTATTCATCTATAAAATGTACCCCATATGAAACATTGTATGGTCAGCCGGCTCCTGTAATTCCAAAGTATGTAATTGGCTCAACCAAGGTAGATCAAGTCAACCAAGATTTAATTAATAGGGACAAACTTCTACAGTTGCTAAAGGATAATCTTTCTACTACTCAAGACAGAATGAAGTAGCAAGCCAACACACGACGAAGCGAAAGAGAATTTTTAGGAGATTGAGATTATCTTTGCCTACAGCCATACAAGCAACTCTCTATCAACACACGAGCCTCTATGAAGTTATCTCCACGTTTTTATGGGTCCTATCAAATCACAGAGCGTATTGGAGCCATGGTGTATAGACTTAAATTACCTAAGGATGCCAAAATTCCCCCTATCTTCCATGTGTCATGCCTGAAGCCTAAGTTGGGAGAACATGAGTCACCCTAGATCCAATTGCCCAACACCACTGATGATGGAGATATTCAAGCCCAACCACAAGCCATCCTCGATTGTAGAATCGTGTTGTGTCACCGACGTCCCTCTACTGAAGTACTAGTGCATTAGAATAATTTACCATTCGAAGATGCCACATGGGAATCATATGAGGAGCTGAAGACCTGGCTCCCTGAGTTCAGTTCATGGAACCTCAACCTGAGGACAAGGTGTTAGGATTGGAGTGGCACTAAGAGGGAGAGGGGGGGGATGAATTAGTGCAGTAGATTAAAACTAGTAAGTTTGAAATCGATTTCGTAAATAGCTAGTTCGTATAGAGATTTTAATTCAACGAAAAATGACTTAGTTAAAGTAGCTCGAGTAAAGGAGATGAAGACCGAAGATTTGTAGCTAAGTAAAGAAATGATTCAGAAATTTAAACACTCACACATTCAAGGAACACCGTGATGTATAGTGGTTTGGTCAAATGACCTACATCCACTTTCGAAGCCTTCTTTGATAAGGCTCTCAACATCCACTAGCAAGTCACTTTAAAGGAGAAGGACCAAATACCCCTCTTACAACCTTCTTACAAGTGGTTCACACTCTTACATATTTTTGCAAAGAGAGGGAGGTGAACACTTAAGCTATCGAAAATAAAGATTTGCTATGGCTTTTGCTCAATTTCTAACTCTTAAAAGGTTGCTCTGTCAACTGAGAAAAGGGGGGTATTTATAAACCCCAAGAGGATTCAAATTTGGGCTCCAAATTTGAATTACTTTTGGGTTTCCCGGTGCTGGCGGTGCCATCATCTGTTAGTGGCGGTGCCACCACCTGTTAGTTATTAGACGGACAGAGTACTGGGTGGTGCCACCGCCTGGGCTTGCTGCCCAGCGGCAGTACCATCGCCCAACCCGGTGGTGCCACCACCGCCCAGCCTGGGCTCTCGAGTGCTGGGTAGTGCCACCGCCCGGGCCTTTCAGCAAGACTGAATGACCCTAAATTTTTGACCCAAATCAGCCCAATAAGGGCCCGATTGTCCCCTACTAGGTTTAAACAGGATTATTTCATAATCCTTACCCTAATTACATGCTAACTACAAAATTGAAACATAATTCTAAGCAATTTAAACCGACATTCTTCATGTCTTCTTCCTATGAGCTTTCCGGCGAACTTCCGGTGGACTTCTAACACTCCTTCGGATTTCTTCCGGTGGACTCCCAACAGGCTCCCAGATTCTTGTGGCGAGTTCAACGAGTCTTTGGCAAGCTTCCGAACCTTCTCAGTGATCTCCGCGAACCTCCGATGATCTTTCCAATGAACTTTCGAAACCTTCGGCAAGACCTTGATTCTATCTCAGTTGGTTCCAGCAACACTTTCGATGATCCTTCAGACTTTCGGAGAACTCTTAAACTCCCCGCGAACTTGACCTCGGTAAATCGTATTATGTTTTCATCCTATTGTAGTTAATCCTACACATTTATCTTAATAATATGGATTAGAACAAATAATTCACCAATTGACTTCATCATCAAAATATGAGATTTAATAATCTCCCCCTTTTTGATGATGACAATCAATTAATGATGGAATTAATCTTATCTCCCCCTATCTATATGCCATATTATGAGAAGGTAAAAATATTTGAATTTAATCTTCTTGAATTCATCCCAAACTCGATAAGTTTCATTCATTAAACTTACCATCATGCTTAACAAGCATAATCTTGTTAGGACTCTAGCTATGAGAGTCTTAATTTAGTTTTATTGATAAGGACATTCATGCAAATCCTATCTAGCCGACCCCTATTAAAAAGGTGAAGAGGTCGGCTAGGTTAGGGTTAGGTTGCTTCTTAGAAAAGGAGTTCTATTAGAAATAGGAGTCCTATTAGAGAAAGAGTCCTATTAGAGAGAGACTCCTATTAGAAGTAAGAGTCCTATTAGAGAAAGAGTCCTATTAGAAGTAGGAGTCATATTAGGGAAAGAGTCCTATTAGAAGTAGGAGTCCTATTAGGGAAAGAGTCCTATTAGAATTAGGAGTCCTATGTTAGGATCGGACAAGCACTAAGAGGGGGGGTGAATTAGTGTAGCGGATTAAAATCGTAAGCTTGAAATCGATTTCGATAAAAAGCTAGTTCGTATGAAAACTTTGATTCGATGAAAGATGACTTGGTTGAAGTTACTTGAGTAAAGGTAATGAAAAAACAGAATGGTTTGCAGCCAAGTAAAGAGATGAAGCAGAAATTTAAACACTCACACATTCAAGACACTGCGATGTATAGTGGTTCGATCAAAGTGACCTACATCCACTTCCGAAGCCTTCTCCGATGAGGCTCCCAACTTCCACTAGCAAATCCTTTTGAAGGGGAAGGACCAAACACCCCTCTTACAACCCTTTTACAAGAAGTTCACACTCTTATAGATTTTCCAAAGAGAAAGAAGGAGGTGAACACAAGCTATTGAAAATAAGACTTTTGCAAGACTTTAGCTCAATTTCTAACTCTCAAAAGGGTGCCCTTTAGTGAGAAAGGGGGTATTTATAGATCCAAAGAGGATTCAAGTTTGGGCTCCAAATTTGAAATCAAATTGGAGTTCCCGGTGCTAGCGGTGCTACCACTGTGCGGCGATAGGCGATGGTGCTACCACTCGTGTGCGGCGGTGCTACGCCTCGCACCTATGCACTGGTGGTACTACCACCCAAAGACTGGCCGCCAGTGCGGTTCTCGACCTTGGCCCATTCAAAGATTGTTGAATGGGTCTTGTTCAAGGCCCAAAAAGGCCCAGAAAGAGTCCGGTTGGCCCCTACCAAATTTGAGCAGGATTAATTCGAAATCCTTGCCCTAAGTACGTGCCAACTACGAAATTGAAACATAATTAACAGTGATTTAAACTGACATTCTTCAAGTCTTATTCCGGTGAGCTTTACGATGAGACTTCGGCGGTCTTCCGATACTTCCCTCGGATTTCTTTCGACGGATTCCCAGTAAGCTCCTAGCTTGTATGGCGCGCTCAACGAGTCTTCAGCAAGCTTCCGAACCTTCTCGGCAAACTCCGCGAATCCTCCGATAATCTTTGCAGCGATCTTCCGAAAACTTTGGTAAGTCCCTGATTCGATCTTGGTTGGTTCCGGCAATACTTCCGATAATCCTTCAAACTTCCGATGAACTCTTGAACACCCGACAGAATTGACCTCAGCAAATCGCTTTATGTTTCTAACCAATCATAGTTAATCCTGCACAGCTATCTTGACAATATAGATTAGCACAAATATTTCACCAATTGATTTCATGATCAAAATTCGAGATTCAATAATCTCCCCCTTTTTGATGATGACAATCAATTGATGATGGAGTTACTCTTAACTCCCCCTATCTGTATGCCATATCATGAGAAGGTAAAAGCACTTGAATTTAATTTTTTGAATTTAAGCCAAATCCGATAAATTTCAATTAACATGAAGCTTAATAACCAAGCTTAAGCATAAATGCGAAAACTTCATATTTTAAACAATGTCAAGGTATTTACACCTATAATAACAAGAAATATTAATTCCAACATGATAAGGATCAAGTGATATCCAAAAGAGTATTTCAATATTAAGACATGATATCAAATAAAAAAGTAGCTTATCTCAAGAATAAGAATTTTTAAGCATTTACGATGTGATATAATTGATTCATATTTCACTTTAAGCATTTACTCCAACATAGCAATAATTACTCTATCATAGCAATTTACACTTTTCTCCCCCTTTGACATCAACAAAAATAAAGGAGGTGGAGAAAGCATTCATTACTTCGTAGAAGAAAAGAAAAAACCTCATTTATCAGGCCATGAGAGAGAGAATACAAAAGTCGATCAATTATTGAGTCATGGAGGGAGCAAGAAATCATTCGAGGAGGATATCAAGTCATAAAGTAATATGAAAGTGTTATCCAAAAATTACGATCGAACCGAAAAATTCATTCAAAAGCTGATTAGATGAAAATAACATCATGCAACATCATCCATAGTAGTCATAAGCATAACAGGATAAGTGTTTAAAAAGAGAACAATAGCTATTCCGGAGGGGGAACGCCAAAATGCCTATACAAGTGATCTATTTTGTGGTTCATTTGTTGTACTTCCTTCAAAATTTTAGCTTACTGCATGTTGATTTGAGTTTGTTATGATGTGATTTGATGTAAAGCAAGCATGATCGGATCTTCAGTAGATGGAGCAGGAGTTGGCTCAGATGGTACTAGATCAATGGGACTAGGCGAAGGAGATTCATTTCCCCTAAAAATTGGTGTTTCAGGTCGCTCTACCAGTGGGGGAACTATATCAACCCTTCTAGGTTACCTAATCCATATGCCATCTCTAAAGGTGCATCTAAGTCACTCTAGGAGACTTTTATTAATTGTGTTATATCTATCAACTTGCATTATCTCCTCATCAGGTGACACACAAATGTTATGGGCAAAAATGAATCTAGTGATCAACCCACCATATGATAACATTGAGTCTCTAGAAAAAATTTCTATCATGTGTTGTCTAATCAAATAACCAAAGCAATTGTTTCGTCTAGTCATGATCCAATACATCGTACTTAGTTCTAACATACTAATCTCATCAGGATGAAATTGCTTCGGAAGTAGAATGCTTATAATAATGTGATGAAGTAATTTTGAATTAAAAGGTAATAAGTACTTGTAGGAATGATGCCTAGGTTAGGATTAGCAAAGATCGTTTCTAAGGCTTCGGAGTGGGTTGCTCCGATTGCATCCATATCCCATTGCCCTCTAAAATAACATCCTCTATTCTTTTCTTCAATTTCAAGTAGCTCACATATGGTACGATCAGAAATCTGAATTGTGGTTCCTAACACATAGGTAGTCAAAACATCATCTTCAATAATCATGTTAGCATAAAATAGCTTAACCAACCTAGGGTAGATTGGTTCATTAATTTGCAAGATAGGTAGAGCATTTAGATTAGCAAACCATCTAATAGGTTCTAGGTTTCCTAGTTCACCTAGATCAACATGTTTACCCTTATGTATAGCTTTACAATCAAAATTTGGGTATCTTAAGGCTACCTCATTAGATCTAAAAAAGGTTGGGTCAAATGAATCTCCTTCCAACCTTTTCCCTTTGCCTATTGTTGATTTCTTAGGAGCCATATCTATTCATGATGAAGAATCAAAAGGAAACAATAAAGAAAAGACAAGCAAATGTGAGTAGAAGAGAAAATTTTAGATTTTACCTTGTTTGTGTTTCCTAGGGAGGTGAGGAGCTTGGATCAAGAAAATGCCTTTGATAGCCCTTTAGGAGAAGCAAGAAATGGAGAGGAGAGAGTTTGGAGGAGCTTAGGAGGAAGAAGGATGAAAGGGAGGATGTTTTCGATGGGTTCTACCGCCGACCCTAACACCCCCTTTTATATAGATAGGGGTGTTCGGGCGGTACTACCGCCAACCAGGTGGTGCTACCGCTTGGGAGCCGAGTACCCAAGTGGTACTACCGCCGGTTCTGGCGGTGCTACCGCTGCCCCCAAAATTTTTTTTTTAAAATTTGTTTTCTTGTGTTGAAATGAGATGTAATCATAGATCACTCCTTGAGATATAGAATTAAAATGAGGGAAGGCAAATTTGTGAGAGCCGAGTTTTCGTAAAATCCATAAAAGCCGAAAGAAACTATATATAATGCTGCTCATTTACAAGGACAATTTAACATGCATATTTCCCTCCTAATGAAGTCAAATTGTTCTTCATTTAAAGGTTTCGTAAAGATGTTCGCTAATTGATGTTTTGTATCGATAAATTCAAGAGTGACATCGTTACTATTAACATGATCTCGTATAAAGTGATGTCTTATGTCAATGTGTTTAGTTCTAGAGTGTTAAATAGGATTTTTGGTTAGACAAATAGCACTTGTATTATCACATTTTATAGGAATGTTATTTAAATGAATTCCATAATCTTCTAGTGTATTTTTCATCCAAATGACTTGAGCACAACATGCACTTGTGGTTATATATTCGGCTTCCACCGTAGATAGTGCAATCGAATTTTGTTTCTTGGAAGTCCAAGAAATAAGTGCATGTCCTAAAAATTAGCATGTTCCAGATGTGCCCTTTCGATCTATTCTACATCCACCAAAATCCACATCTGCATAGGCTTTCAAATCAAAGTTATCAGATTTTGGATACCATAAACCTAGATTAGGAGTACCTTTAAGATATCTAAGAATTCTTTTAACGGCTTTAAGGTGAGACACTTTAGGATTAGCTTGAAATCTCGCATAAAGTCCTACGCTAAACATGATATCTGGTCTAGTTGCAGTAAGATAGAGCAAGCTACCTATCATCCCCCTATATGTTTTTTGATCAAAATTTTCTCCACCTTCATCCAAGTCTAACTTGGTGGAAGTACTCATTGGAGTGTGGATGGCTTTTGAACTATCCATATTAAATCGTTTTAACAATTCTAATGTATATTTGGATTAATTAAGGAATATGCCATTACTAAGTTGTTTAATTTGTAATTCAAGAAAGAAGGTTAATTCTCCCATTAAACTCATCTCAAACTCATACACTTGGCAAAAGATTCACATAGTGATTCATCCGAAGAACAAAAAATAATGTCATCAACATAAATTTGAATAATAAGAAAATTATTTTCAAAATGTTTGATAAACAATGTAGCATCAACCTTGCCTTTTGTAAAATTATTAGAAATAAGAAAGGAGCTAAGCCTTTCATACCAAGCTCTAGGAGCTTGTTTTAGTCCATAGAGAACCTTAGTTAATTTAAACACATGATTAGGAAGAAGAGAATTTTTGAATCCAGGTGGTTGTTTAACATATACTTCTTCGGAAATAAAGCCATTTAAAAAAGCACTTTTGATATCCATTTAAAATAGTTTTAAATCATTACTACTAGCATAGGCAAAGAGCATCCTGATGGCTTCTAATCTTGCCACAGAAGCGAAGGTCTCTTCATAATCAATACCTTCTTCTTGGTTGAAACCTTTGGCCACTAATCTAGCCTTGTTTCTAACCATAATACCGTATTCATCTTGCTTGTTTCTAAAGACCCATTTAGTACCAATAACTAAATGGTTATTAGGTCTAGGAACAAGCTTCCATACCTTATTCCTCTCAAATTGATTTAACTCATCTTGCATTACGATGACCCAAGAATCATCTTTCAAGGCATCATCAATGTATTTTGGTTCAACTTGAGAAAGAAAAGTGGCATGGGTACAAAAATTCTTAAATGAAGAACGAGTTTGAACCCCTTTAGGTGTATCTCTTATAATTAACTCCTTGGGATGGGCATCTACATACTTCCATTCCTTGGGTAAGGAAATTTGGGAAGAAGATACATCCAAGTTATCATTTTGAGGAGAGGGTTCATTCAAATTTAAATCATTAAAACCAAGATCATCATCAAAATATTTTTTCTTTGATTCAGAAAATTCATTAAAAACCACATGAATAGATTCTTCTATAATTAAAGTTCTTTTGTTGAAAATCCGAAAAGCTTTAGAAATAGAAGAGTAACCAAGAAAGATACCTTCATCGGATTTAGCATCGAATTTTCCTAAGGCATCCTTTTCATTTAAAATAAAGCATTTGCAACCGAAAACTTTAAAGTAAGAAACATTGGGTTTTTTATTATTCCATAATTTATATGGAGTCTTAGATAGGGATGGTCTCACTAGAACTCTATTCATAACATAGCAAGCCGTGTTCACGGCTTCGGCCCAAAAATATTTTAGTAAATTATATTCATTTAATATGGTTCTAACCATTTCTTACAAATTTCTATTTTTCCTTTCCACTACTCCATTTTGTTGAGGATTTCTTGGAGTAGAGAAGTTATGGTTATATCCGTTTATTTCACAAAAATTTTGGAAGTCATGGTTTTGAAATTCACCTCCGTGATCACTTTGAATTGATGAAATCATAAAACCTTTTTCATTTTGAGTGAGTTTACAAAATTTTGAAAAACATTTGAAACAATCATTTTTGTGAGTCAAGAAATATATCCGAGTGTATCTACTATAGTCATCCACAATTACGAAGCGTATTTGCTACCTTCTAAGCTTGTTATGTCAATTGGTCCAAATAAGTCCAAATGGATCAATTGCAATGGTCTAGTGGTGTTAATTTGATTTTTTGGATTGAAGCTAGTTTTTATTTGTTTTCCTAGTTGACATGCATCACATACTTTGTCCTTGACAAACTTCCTATTGGGAATTCCTCGTACTAACTCTCTAGATGAAATCTTAGATATTAGTTTTATGCTTGCATGGCCTAATCTCTTATGCCAAAGCCAAGTATCATCATTCAAAACCAAAAAATACATTTCATTACTTAATTCATCAATATTTATGGTGTAGACATTATTTTGTTTTAAGGCAATCATGGATATGTCATTGTTTGGTTTTTCAATGATGCAAACATTAGATTCAAATCTAACAACATAACCTTTATTGCATAATTGACTAATGCTTAAAAGATTATGTTTTAAACTATCAACTAGCAACATATCATCAATTGAAAAACTTGATTTGTTACCTATGGTTTCCTTGCCAATGATTTTACCCTTGTTGTTGTCTCTAAAGGTGACATACCATTCTTCTTTGCTAGTGAGCATAGAGAAATAAGATGGATCTCTGGTCATGTGCCTTTAGCATCCACTATCAATATACCATTTTTTGCTCCTAGCTTGTGAGTTTGTCTACAAAAGAGGATGGTTTTTAGGTACCCATTTGATTTTGGGTGCCTTATAAATTGATCTACTTAATTTGTAATTCAACATTGAATTGTTTATGGTTCCTTTAGGAACCCATATCAATTTTTGTGGAATAATTTTCTTGAATAGACATTTGTAAACAACATGTCCCGTTTTACCACAAAAATTACATTTCAAATGGGGTGATACATGCAATATGGGTCCTTTAATGAAGGTGGTAGGATTTTGGTGAGATCCACTCACAAATCCGATTCCACTTCTATTTCCGACGTGACCCTTGTTAGCAAGGATCATGTCCAAGCTCTTGCTACCAACCTTAAACTTGTTTAGGGTCTCTTTGAATAGCAAGTTCTCCCTTATTGCTTCTAAGTGTTCATACTTAGAGCATGGGGGTAGAGAAGGAGTTTGGAGACTATTGAATTTATTTTGTAATAAAGCATGCTCTTTCTTAAGCAAATTGAACTTCTTACTAATAGTTCTACATTCATCAAATAACTCATGAAAAGCGATAGAAAGCTCATCGAAAGATAATTCTTCATTAAATAACTCATTAACCTCTTCTCCAAGGGCCATTAGCTCGAAGTTAGCCTCCTCTTTGTTGCTTGCTTCTTCAACCTCGGAGTCACTTGAATCATCCCATGTAGCTTTCAATGCTTTCTTCTTCTTGGGTTGCTTCCTTTAATTTTTGAAGTGCCCTGGCTTCTTGCACTCGTAGCAAATAACTTGGTCCTTTTTATGTTCAAGCTTGTTTTTTGTGTCATTTTTAAATTTGTTCTTTCTTATGAACTTTTTAAATTTCTAAGTTAAGAGTGCAATGTCATTATCACTGTCCTCATCACTTGATGTTTCTTTCAAGTGGTCTTCTTGTATTCTTAGTGCCATATCCTTCCTGTTCTTTAGAAGGGGGTTCTCGAGCTCTTCGTGAGCATGACACGTCATTTCGTAGGTCATTAGAGACCCAATATGTTCTTCAAGGGGAAAAGTCTTAAGGTCCTTGGCCTCTTGTATGACCGTAACTTTTGGATCCCAACTCTTTGGAAGGGATCTTAAAATCTTAGTTACAAGTTCAAAGTTAGAAAAACCTTTACCAAGTGCCTTAAGTCCATTGATAACATCTGTAAAGTGGGTGTACATGTCTCCAATAGACTCACTTGGTTTCATTCGGAAAAGTTTGTAAGAATGCACAAGAATATTGATTTTGGACTCTTTCACCCGGCTAGTGCCCTCATGAGTGATCTCAAGAGTACGCCAAATATCTAAAGCCGATTCATAAATTGATACGCGATTAAATTCATTTTTGTCTAGTGCACAAAACAAGGCATTCATAGCCTTTGCATTTAAAGCAAAAACCTTTTTCTCCGATTCATTCCAATCGTTTATCGGAAGAGAAGATTTTTGAAAACCATTCTCAACGATATTCCAAAGCTCAAAATCCATAGAAATAAGAAAGATCCTCATATAAGTCTTCCAATACGTATAATCCGACCCATTAAACATAGGTGGATGTATAATGGAATGATCTTCTTGCATACCGAAATAGGCCATCTCTCTTAGGTTTTAGACCAAATATGAGAGTGATCCTGCTCTGATACCAATTGTTAGGATTGGACAAGTACTAAGAGGGGGGGGTGAATTAGTGCAGCGGATTAAAATCGTAAGCTTGAAACCGATTTCGGTAAAAGGCTAGTTCGTATGAAAACTTTGATTCGATGAAAGATGACTTGGTTGAAGTTACTTGAGTAAAGGTAATGAAAAAACTGAATGGTTTGCAGCCAAGTAAAGAGATGAAATAGAAATTTAAACACTCACACATTCAAGACGTTACGATGTATAGTGGTTCGGTCAAAGTGACCTACATCCACTTCCGAAGCCTTCTCCGATGAGGCTCCCAACTTCCACTAGCAAATCCTTTTGAAGGGGAAGGACCAAACACCCCTCTTACAACCCTTTTACAAGAAGTTCACACTCTTATAGATTTTCCAAAGAGAAAGAAGGAGGTGAACACAAGCTATTGAAAATTAGACTTTTGCAAGACTTTAGCTCAATTTCTAACTCTCAAAAGGGTGCCCTTTCAACTGAGAAAGGGGGGGTATTTATAGATCCAAAGTGGATTCAAATTTGGGCTCCAAATTTGAAATCAAATTGGAGTTCCCGGTGCTAGCGGTGCTACCGCCTATCAGTCGTCAGACTGATAGCGCATAGGCGGTGCTACCGGCTGTGCTAGGCGGTGCTATCGCCTCTGTGCACTGCAGTTGGGCGGTACTACCGCCCCAGGCTGGGCACTACTACTGCCCAGCACTCGGCTGCCAGGCGATTCTACCGCCTGGCCCATTCAGCATTGCTGAATGGGCCATGTTCAAGGCCCAAAAAGGCCCAGTAAGAGCCCGGTTGGCCCCTACTAGATTTGAGCAGGATTAATTCGAAATCCTTGCCCTAAGTACGTGCCAACTATGAATTTGAAACATAATTAATAGTGATTTAAACCAACATTCTTCAAGTCTTATTCCGGCGAGCTTTACGATGAGACTTCGGTGATCTTCCGATACTTCCCTCGGATTTCATCTGACGGATTCCTAGTAAGCTCCCGGCTTGTATGGCGTGCTCAACGAGTCTTCGGCAAGCTTCCGAACCTTCTCGGCAAACTCCGCGAATCCTCCGACGATCCTTGCAGCGATCTTCCGAAAACTTCGGTAAGTCCCTAATTCAATCTCGGTTGTTTTCGGCTATACTTCCGATGATCCTTCGGACTTCCGATGAACTCTTGAACACCCGATAGA
Organism: Musa beccarii; assembly: GCA_024322285.1. NCBI lineage: Eukaryota > Viridiplantae > Streptophyta > Magnoliopsida > Zingiberales > Musaceae > Musa > Musa beccarii. The sequence continues at coordinate 7,551,132 of CM044395.1, forward strand.
CTTGACCTCGGAAAATCACATTATGTTTCTAACCCATCATAGTTAATCCTGCATATCTATCTTGACAATATAGATTAGCACAAATATTTCACCAATTGATTTCATCATCAAAATCTGAGATTCAACATCCTACTAGAGAAGGAGTCTTAATTAGAAGTAGGAGTCTTGAGTAAGAGTCATATTAGGAGTTGGGGTTTAGAAGCCCTATAAATAACCATGTATTCACCTTCTTTTCATCATGAATAGATCAATATTTTAGCAGCCTTTGAGCAGCAACTTGGAGGAAGGAACCCGTATAGAGTTCTAAGGAGGCTGATCCCTTATAGAGATCAACCCCAAGCTTAGAATCCACAAGGGTTCTAACACTTGGTATCAGAGCAGCATTCTTGGCATCTCGTTACTCTTCCACAACCATCCACTAGCCCTCCACAACCGCCCAAAGTAATTCCCACAATTGCTTAGAAGATCATCGTCGAATTTCGTCGTCATCTCCACCACCGTAGATCATCCTTTGATCTTCCCATGAATTACAATAAGTTCTGGTTATCTACCTTAATGCTGCTGCAATTTAGTTATCCTTATTTAAAAAATCCAAAAAATTCGTTCCTATATTGCTGCATAAACTTTTCGTTGTAAAGTTTTCATCTCTACAATGAAAGTTGCACTGCAGAATTTCAACCGCATAGCACTATCTTTTTGATCTTGCTACTATGTTTTTTCTATCCAAATCTCTATAAAATTTTTACGATGGCTTTAACACTTCCTAACAGTGGTTTTCTTTTTGGTTTTATCAAAAAATTCTCAATATAAACCACTTATCTTTTACGTCCAAACTGCTGCACTTTAGACATAAAAATCTACTATAGTACCTCTCCGTGATCCTCAATTTTGCCGAACCTCTTGCTGTCATTTCTTTCTACAAAATTTTTAACAGTATTGCCTCTCCCTTATCAGTAGATTTCCTTTGAGTTTTACTTGAATCACTTTTGAAAATTTATGGAAAAAATTACATCTTTACTGCTAGAATTTTTTCGGTGAAAAATCTAGTGTTGCACCTTTGTCCTTTTTTCTATTCTGTAACCTACCAAACCCTAGCCACCTTGCTGCCACAAACTAAGACATCTTTAGGGCATCCCTCTAGCCTTAAGATATAGCCATCATAACCTAGTTTCATAACCCTAACAGTATCAAAAACTGTAGCCCAAAATAGTAAACCATTACAGCCAAACCCTTCTATCACCAATCTATTGTTCGAACCTTCCACCACCCCATGCCATTATCCTGTCAACAAAAAAAAGACAAGGGCATCTCTGATCTACAGGCATATGCTATGGCTTCTCAAGATCCAATTGATGCCAAATTTGAAGCATGGGAATCTCGGATTGAATCACGGTTTGAATCGTGCTTGGAAGTCAAATTGCGCGCTTTGTTTGCAGAATTCAGAATTGGACAACCACTGAGTCCAACCAAATTGTAGTAAGAAGATAATTCAGAAAGGACCTTAGAGAAGGAGGGACAACCCTCAGACATGCTTCAACCATGCATGAGGGTGGACTTCCTACGATGGGAAGTAGGAGACCCAGCGGGGTAGATTTCGTGCGCTAAACATTACTTTCGCTACTACCGAACGTCGAATAATACTATGGTGGAGATTGCTGTCATCCACATTAGCTGGAATATAATCATGGAACTCTGATGTGGAATCAATTTAAGAATGCACTGCTGAACCGTTTTAGACCTACGGAGTATGAAAATATCGACGGCCAACTCGCAAAGATTCGACAAACCTCTATGATTCAAGAGTACCAAACTAGGTTTGAAAAGCTATCATACCTTGCTCGTGATTGGACTGACTGTCAATTGTTAAGAACATTCATTGAAGGACTCAAGCCAGAGATAAAAGAGAAAGTTAAGGCGCAACAGTCCTGTACCATGATGGTTGTGAATTCTTTTGCCCGAATACAAGAAGAACAACTCAGCCAAGATGCTCAGAGGATGAAAACCACTCTTAGAACCTCAGCATATAAACCCCCTTCTGCTCCCAGCCATCCTTCGCTACCAAAAAAATTGACAAAAGAAGAACTACGTGACCGATCAGCAAAGGGTCTTTGTTGGCATTACGACGAGCCATGGAACCGCGATCATCGCTGCAAAAGGGGCCACCTCCTATTGATTGAACCTCTTGAAGACATGGAGGAGGAGGTCTAGGAGCATGAGGAAAAAGTCATGGATGAAGAACAACAGTCAATTGATATTACGATGCATGCCCTTGCCGGTTATGTGAACCCGCAAACAATGAAAGTGGGAGGATTTCTGAAGCAACAACCGATCATCATTCTTATTGACACCGGGAGTACTAATAATTTTATGAACAGCAAGGTTGCTGTCCGGATGGCCTTACCTATTGACAATTGCAGTAGGTTCGATGTTAAGGTTGCAGATGGATGAATTTTGAAGTGTGATCGTAGGTGCCCACGGGTGAAACTATTGATGCAGGACCAAGAGATAATTGTAGATTTTTTCCTCCTCCCTCTCGATGATTATGAGGCCATGCTTGGCATTGAATGGTTGATGATATTAGGTGATGTTTCTTATAATTTTTTGAAAATAATTATAAAATTTTACAGTAAGGGGAAACAGGTGATACTGTGCCGGAAACGTAGGGGCGACGTAACGACGATTTGCACACAACGAATGGAGAAAGTTTTGCATAAAGCATGCATTGGCTTTTTGGTATAACTTGTGCAGCAATCTAAGGGAGAGCCAACTAAATTTTAAGATCCAAACCTACTTCCCTTGCTTGCTAAATTTTTAGATATATTTGACAAACCATGCAGCCTACCTCCTAACCACCGGCATGATCATCGTATACCGATTCTTCCAGGCAAACCTCCAACAAATACTCAACCATATTAGTATCCATATCTCCAAAAAGATGAAATAAAAAGGATTGTAAAAGAGATACTTGAAACAGGAGTTATTCAGCCAAGTTGCAGCCCCTACTCTTCATCGGTGCTTCTCGTATGAAAGAAAGATGGAATATGGCGAATGTGCGTTGATTACCGAGCTCTCAACGGCATAATTGTCAAGGACAAGTATCCTATTCTAGTAGTAGATGAATTGCTTGATGAATTAAAGGGAGCACAAGTCTTCACAAAGCTGGACCTTCGATCCGAATATCATCAAATACGAGTGTGCAAAGAAGACATACCGAAAACTGCCTTTCGAAAGCATAACGGTCACTACGAATTTCTGGTAATGCCCTTTGGTCTCACCAATGCTCCCTCTACCTTTCAAAGCCTTATGAATAATATTTTTCGGAGTTATCTTCGAAAGTTTGTGCTAGTTTTCTTCGACGATATCCTTATTTACAGCCCTTCTCTTGAAAGTCATATTCAGCTTTTATGACTTATTTTGACAATTTTGTGAGAACATGTTCTTTTTGTCAAAAAAATGAAGTGCAACTTTCTTCAACAAAAGATGGAATATCTTGGGCGTATCATATCAGAGGAAGGGGTGGCAGTAGACCCCTCCAAAATTAAAGCAATGCAGAACTAGCCGACCCTGAGGAACATAAAATTGCTGCGTGGCTTTCTCGGTTTAACAGGTTACTACTATAAGTTCGTGAAAAACTATGAAAAGATCAATGCACCCCTTACTTCCTTGCTGAAAAAAGATGCTTTCCAGTGGTCGAACAAAGCCACCACCGCCTTCGATGAACTTAAAGTCACAATGATAACAACACCAGTACTAGCGTTACCCGACTTCGGTAAGACTTTTATTATTGAAGCCGATGCCTCCGGAGTAGGAATTGGTGCTGTACTAATGCAAGATGGCCACCCCCTCACTTATACTAGTAAGGCGTTATCTCCTTCCCATCTCAAGATGACTATTTATAACAAGGAGATGCTCACGATTGTGCATGCGGTGTCCAAATGGAGACCGTACTTGATCGGGCGACACTTTCAAATCAAGACCGACCATAAAAGCCTAAAATATTTCTTGGAGCAGAAGATATCTTCCCCTGAGCAGCAAAAATAGGTAACAAAGCTTCTTGGATATGATTATGAAATAACTTACAAAAAGGGGAAAGATAATGTTGTTGCAGATGCATTTTCGCGGCTACCCGAGCAAGCTGAATTTTTGGCTGTTTCACTTCCGACTAGCGACTTCCTTGAGGATATTAGGAGGGAATGGCAAGATAATCCGAAAATGAGTAAAATCATAAAAAAATTGAAGGAAGCACCAAGCTCCATGGCTCATTACAATTAGGACTCAAAGGACTTGCGATATAAAGGACACATTGTACTTATGCCAAATTCTACTTGCATAAAGACCATCCTTCAAGAGATGCATTCCACACCTGCGGCCGGGCACTCCAGGTTCCTTAGAACCTATAAAAGAATTAAGCAAAATTTTTATTGGATAGGGATGAAAAATATTATTGCTGAATTTGTAGCACAATGTGATGTATGTCAATGACACAAAGGTGAGACAGTGGCAAGTCTCGGAAAGTTGTAACCTCTACCCATCCCAAAATCAATATGGACTAATATATCAATGGATTTCATTGAAGGACTTCCCTCATCATAAGGAAAAGGTATAATTTTTGTGTGGTTGATCGCCTTACAAAGTATGCTCACTTTTGTGCCATCCGTAATCCCTACACTGCTTCTAGTATTGCTCGAATCTTTATGGAGAATATTGTAAAATTACATAGGATGCCAAGATCTATTGTAAGTGATCGTGATAGGGTCATCACGAGCAAATTTTAGATAGAGTTATTCCAGATGTAGGGCACTAAATTAAAGATGAGTACGGTATATCACCCATAAACTAATGGCTAAACTGAAGTGGTGAACAAGTGTTTGGAGACATGCCTTAGATGCTTCACCAATGACCGACCAAAAGAATGGACAAAGTGGCTTCCCTGGGCCGAGTGGTGGTATAATACAACTTATCATTTCTCCACAAAATGTACTCCCTATGAGGTCATGTATGGCCGACCCCCCCTGTAATTCTAAAATATGTGTTGGGCACCTCTAAAGTAAAACAAGTAGACAGGTAACTACAAGATAGAGACAAAATGAACTTAATATTGGGAATGCCTCTTACAAGTGCTTTGGATGTGATTTGATTGATTAACTTCATGCTAGCATGACCTAATCTCCTATACCAAAGCCAAGCATCATCATTAAACGCTGAAAAACACATTTCACTACTCTCTTGCGGTCGATCGGCTAAGGTTGAGGGCAAAATAGGTAGTTCACTTAGGAAGCAGCCCCTATGGCTAGGGTTTGGAGCCCTATATAAGCTTGTAGCCTCCATCTCTTTGGAATAATAAGATTCATCTATAATTGTAGCTATTTGGCCGACTTCTAGGAGGGTGGAACCCCTATAGCATTCCAAGGGTTGATCCCCCTTGAAGATCAATTTACATAGAATTCTTCTAGAGTTCTATCACCTAGACAGAGCCTTGGCTACTAGACCTAGGCGGTGCCATCGCCTAGTTTGGTGATTCTACCACCCAGACCACTTAGGGGACTGAACACTGGCCGGTTCCACCGCCCCAATCTGGCAGTAACACCGTCAGACAATGTTCAGCAACACTATTTGGGCCTTGAGTCCATCCAAACCTATTCGGGTATGGGCCCAATTGGCTCCTAACTGAGTTGGCCCATTTCCAACCTAATTAGACCTAATCCTACTTCGATCTAGACAATTATTACAAAGCGAATCAAATTTATTGCCCAGCATGTCATTGGTCCATCGACGTTTCGTCCGATTCTTCAACGCATCGTCCTCTCTTGCAGCCTGTTGCCCAATCGACATTTGTCCTCTGCAACTTTAATTTCCTTAGTGCAACTCTGCTCTTCTTGACTCGATATCCGAATCCTTTATTCGAAGCCTTCTGTTGATACATCGATTGATCCTTCGCTTGACGTCCAATTTTCTGACATGTTTTCCTCCAACGCAACATCGATCCTTCCTACTTCAATTGTCTAATCCTGATCAAAAGTAGACCTACGTCACTCAAAACATAGTTAGATCATAAAACATTATCAATTAGTTTCATTATCAAAATATGAGATTCAACAATCTCTCCCTTTTTGATAATGACAACCAATTGATGATGGAGTTTAGATAAACTCTCGGAGTTTAAACAAACTCCCCCTATCAATATGCCATATTGATAGAAAATTTAAAATTAAAAATTTTTGAATAAATCATGCAAAATCAAAGAGTTCATCCAATACATCAGACAATGCATGATTTTTATACTTCTCCTCCTTTGTCATCAACAAAAAGGAGAAGTTACATCTAGCTAGTTTTAAAGATATACAAGTTTTACAATATACTAGCAAGATTCACATCACTTTACAACATTTATGATCATCAAGTTTTAAGGATGTGCAAGCATAACAATTTATCACTTGTTTTTTATGCAAGTTTGCACTTCTTAGTGATGTTCAAGATGGCAAGTTCTTTCTTCTCTTTTGAGAAGTGCAAGCTAGCAAGTTGTGCTTCTTCTTTTAAGATTTGCAAGCTAGCAATTTTTGTGATATTCTAACAAGTAGTTTTGCTTCCTCTTTGAAGTATGCGAGCTAGCAAAATTCTTTCTCCCCCTTTGACATTGTCAAAAAGAAGGGAGGAATAGAATGAGATAATTTTTCTTTTTACAACAATAATTCATCATATCAAGAAAAATCAATTTCTTAATAAGATATACTATTCATGAAAGAAAAATCAATATTTCAAGCATCACATAAGGTATGCAACCAATACAAAAGAATCATGATATACAAAAAAATTCAATATCAAAGATCAAGTCATGATTCATTTTGATATGTCTCTTCTTTTTCTAAATAGCAAAAAGAAATCTTAGGAAAACAAAGAAGAGATCTTGATTCATGCATAGTATCTATCAGTTCATCATGAATCACAATAAATTTATATTATGATTCCAAAAAATTCATGAGACATTTAGAAGGTTCTCCTTTTTAGTAAATGACAAGAGAAAACATAGGAGAAAAATTCTCGATTCAAGCATAAGACATCTCATGTCATCAAGATCACATTTCAAAAAAAAAATTCAAGTATAAAAAATTGAGATATCAAGATCATGACTTTGATTGTTTTCCTCTTTAGTAAATGGTAGAAAGAATCATAGAGGAAAAAGATTTCGATTCCCATAAAAAAACCTCTCAAGTCAAGAAATCAAAAGAAGATTCATGATTCGCTTGAAAAAAAAATTCTCATTTAAATCATCAAAATCACTTTTTAGAGATTCACGAGATTCATAAAATATCAAAAATGAAATCATTAATCTCGATAAGATAGAAAATACATGTGTTTCTATTTATGTGATTTGCTTCTTATAAGCATGCCTTTGCCTTTAATGCTAAATAAAAATAAGTATCAATATTCAAGAGTGACAAGCAAACTTCGTCATAAATATCATCAAGGCCAAAAACACGTCATCTTAAAAAAAAATTGTCATAAAAATGATTAAGACTAAAAACATATATAACACATTAGTCCAAAACATAAGATTCACTCATCATGCATAGTTTTAAAATATAAAATCATTAAGCTTGATACAAGCATTTATTATCAAAATATTCATCATTTTTAACTCATTCAATTTGACAAATCACTTTGAAGATGACTCATTCAATTTGAAAAATTCGCCAAAACTTAAAAAATAGAGAATTTTTACAAAAACATTCCTCTTTTTATGTGTTTCAATTCATGCAATTTGATCTCACATAGGCATGTTTAAATTTTTCATACGAAAGCCAAGCATCATGTCAAAAATCAAAATCATCAAGATACACATACATTTAACATTTTCATTATCAAGCATGATTTCACATAAGCATGCCCAAGTTTTTATGCCAAAATCGTGTATTATGAAAAGTGATATGGAAATCATCAAGATAAATATTCATGGATTTAATCTTGCTAGGTGTATAAGTATTATACAATTATCATTCATATTTTTAATTTTTAAAAATACTAGAAAGAAAAGCATGATATATTTTTTTAAAATTATTTCCTACCAACTAAATCAAGTAACTCATGAAAAGATCAAGTAATTTCATAATAATGTAAAAACATTTTGGGTGAGTTACTTACCTTATCGTCGAAAGCCATCAAAGCACAATTTGCATCTTCATCTTCGGATGTACTCGATTCTTCTTTGCGCGCTTTTTTCTTCTTCACTTTTGTACGCTTGTCTTTGGAGCGCCTCGGCTTCTTGCATTCATAGCAAGAGATTTTATTCTTTTTAAGTTCATTTTTATTCTTTGATTTTTGTTTAATGAAATTTTTAAATTTCATTGTTATGAGTTCAAGGTCATCATCACTTGAGCTTTCGCTCGAGTGGTCTTCTATAGTCTGAAGTTCCAAATCCTTCCTATTCTTTGGAAGGTGGTTCTTATATTCATCAAGTTTCATAAATGCTATTTCATAGGTCATCAAAGACCTAATGAGTTATTCTAATTTAAAAATGTTCAAGTTATTTGTTTCATGTATCGCCGTTACTTTTGGATCCCACCTTTTTGGAAGGGATCTGAATATTTTATTTATAAATTTAAAATTAGAAAAATATTTACTAAGACTTTTTAAACTATTGACGATATCTGTGAAACAGGTGTATATATCACCAATAGTTTCACTTGGTGCCATTCAAAAAAGTTCAAAATCGTGCATCAAAATATTTACTTTCGAGTCTTTGATTCTACTTATACCTTCGTGTGTGTTTTCAAGTGTATGTCAAATGTCAAAAGCCATTTCATAAGTCGAAATCTGATTAAATATATTTTTATCTAACGCACAAAATAAGGCATTCATAGCCTTTGCATTTAACGAAAAAGATTTTTTTCTCAAAATCCGTCCATTCGTTCATAGGTGTCGAGGGATGTTGAAAACCATATTCGACTATATTCCATAAATCTAAATTCAATGAAAGTAAAAAAAAACTCTCATTTGAGTTTTCTAATAGCTATAGTCCGTCCTATTAAACATGGGAGGATGAACAATAGAATAACACTCTTGAAATCCAAAAAGAGCTATTTCTCTTGGGTGTTAATCCAAATGAAAAATACTATGCTCTGATACCAATTGTTAGGATCAGTTTAGTACTAAGAGAGGGGGGGGGGTTGGATGAATTATTGCAGTGGTAAAGATTACATCAAATTTGTAATTTAGGAAAACCATTTCGTATGAAAAGAATCATTTCGATGAAAGCCATATCGAAAATGTGTTTAACTTAAAAGTGATTGTAAGAAAGTAATGAGAAAGTGGAGCAAGTAAAGTAAAAAGTTTGCAGCAAAGATAAATAGCAAGAAGTAAATGTAAACCAGCTTTTTATAGTGGTTCGGTCATCTGACCTACATCTACTCCCGATTCCTCCTTCGTCAAGGCCATCGGCTTTCACTATCGATCTTTTTTCTAATGAGCGAAGATCAAACTCCCTTACAGCACTTTCTCCTTTTGACAAGCTCAGGAAAGAACCCTTACAAGCACTCATTCCTCTCTTTTAAGCTGAAATCAATCTAAGGCTAGAGGGATTTCTCAAGTGATTTTTACAGTGTTTTTCTATTTTTAAATTTTTTGTGCTTATATATTCCAACTAGGGATAAGAGGGATATTTATAGGCTCTAAATGGATTCAAATTTGGAGTTAAAACTAATTTCATCCTGGGTCTTCTGGGTATTGGCGGTACCACCGCCAATGTTGGGCGGTACCATCGCTTGGCACACTAACATTAGGCGGTTCCATCATCTTGACTACTTGACACTAGACGATACCATCGCCCAGGTAGAGCCTCGGCTACTAGACCTAGGTAGTACCATTGCCCAGTCTGACAGTACCATCACCCAGACCACCTAGGGGACTGAACCCTGGGCAATGCCATTGCCAGATAGGGTTCAGTAACACTATTTGGGCCTTGAGTCTGACCCAAACATATTTGGGTACTGGTCCAATTGGCTCCTAACTGAGTTGGCCCATTTCCAACCCAATTAGACCTAATCCTACTTCGATTTAAATAATTATTACAAAGCGAATGAAATTTATTGCTCGGCATATCATTAGTCCATCGACGCTTCATTCGATTCTTCAGCGAATCATCCTCTCTTGCAGCCTGTTGCCCAATCGACAGTTGTCCTCTACAACTCTGATCTCCTTAGTGTAACTCTACTCTTCTTGGCTCAATGCCTGAATCCTTTATCCGAAGCCTTCTACCGATACATCGATCGATCCATCGCTCGATATCCAATCTTCTGACATGTGAAATCCGGCATAATATTGATCCTTCCTACTTCAATTGTCTAATATTGATCAAAAGTAGACTTGCGTCACTTAAAACATAGTTAGATCATAAAACATTATCAATTAGTTTTATCATCAAAATCTAAGATTCAACATTATAGAGACAATATGAAAAGATGGATGTCAGATCCATACTCTTGCATCTCCCCAAATTGTTTGAGGAATAGGGAAGAACTCAACGATATGAGATATCGAAGAGTCTCTTCCACACTAGGATTACTGTGAGGACATTGGTTCAAAACCATGTTCTTAAGATGATTGAGTGGATAGAGAAACTCACAAGTCTAGGAATCATCCTAGAGGATAACCTATGTATGGATCTTGTACCTTAGTTCCTACTAGATTCCTTTTCATAGTTTTCTATGCTAGTAAGATAAAAAAAAGGAAGGTAGAGAAGTCCCCTAAGAAGAGGAAAGGCAAGGGTAGACCGGATAAGGCAAAGGTTGCTAAGGACCCAGCAAAGGACAAAGGCTAATGCTTCTACTACGGCAAAGATGAGAATTGGAAGAGGAACTGCAAGGAATATCTTGCAGGAAAGGTAAAATGAAAGCTTGGAGAAGTTTCGAGTACATTCATGATCAGTCTCCATTTGTCAGACTCATATGATAATATATAGGTATTGGATACTAGTAGTGCTTATCATATCTATAATTCGTTGCAGATTCTGGCAAGAGTTAGGAGATTGATGAGAGGCAAGATAGACCTCAAGATGGGTAATGGAGCAAAAGTTGCTACTGTTGCTGTTTACGAGGTCACCCTACATCTGCCTTGTGGAGCGACTATTGCATTGGATGCATACTATTTTGTTCCCTTTATTATCAAAAATGTTATTTCCATTTCATGTTTGATATTGAATAGTTATAAAGTAGGTTTTGAGAATAATAGTTGTTCAATTATTAAGGATGATGAATCATCACGAGAGGAACATTGTATAATGGTTTAATTATGCAAGACATTACTCTAGATATCATGAATGTAAATGAGTCTAAGAGGAAAAGAGATGAGGTGAATAGTATATACCTATGGTATTGTGGGCTATGTCATATCCATGAGGGAAGGATTCAAAAGTTGCTGACAGATGGATATCTAGATCCATATGACTATGAATAATATACAACTTACGAACCTTGCCTTCGTAGAAAGATAACCAACTCTTTATTTAGTGGAACTAGAGAGAGAGCTACTAAGTTGTTGGAACTCATACATAGTGATGTATGTAGTCCTATGTCAACTCAGGCCATTAGTGGTTATTCCTATTTCATTATTTTTACCGATGATTTCTTTAGGTATGAATATGTGTACTTGATGAAGTACAAGTCCGAAGCCTTCAAGAAATTTAGGGAGTATAAGAATGAAGTAGAGGTTTAGATTGGAAAGAGTATCAAGACCCTTCGATCGGATCGAGGAGGTGAGTACTTGAGTATAGAGTTCACCCAATTCCTCAAGGACCATAAGATTCTATCCCAATGGATATATCCTTATACACTTTAGCTCAATGGTGTATTCGAAAGGAGAAAATACACACTGTTAGACATGGTACGGTCCATGATGAGTTTCGCTGACCTACCCGTCTCATTCTGGGGATATGCCCTAGAGTCCGCAACTTACCTTCTGAACAAAATTCTAACTAAGTTGGTAGTGTCTACACCATATGAGATATGAAAAGAGAAGCCCGATCTTAGGGATGTTAAAATTTGGGGCTGCCTTACCCACGTTAGGAGACATAAGCCCAACAAGTTGGAATCCAGGACGGAATGGTGCAAGTTCATGGGATACCCCAAGGAAACTTGTGAGTATTATTTCTATCACCCCAGGGACCAAAAGGTCTTTGTAGCTAAAAGAGTAGTGTTCCTTGAGAAGGAACACATTCTTAGTGGAGACAATAAGAGTGTGATAAAGTTGAGTGAGGTTAGAAAACCTAGCTCAAATATCATTCCACAGCTAGAGTCTATTTAGGTACCTACCTAGCACACAAGTTCTAACTTTACATAGGTTCGATAGAGTATTTCATCCTCCTGAGAGATATATGAGACATATCAAATGAGAGAATATTGAGGATATTGATCCTCAGACCTATAAGGAGGCTATTATGGGCATAGACTCTAGAAAGTGACAAAAAGCCATGAATTCAAAGATGGATTCCATGTACTCCAACAAGGTTTGGAACCTAGTTGATGCATTCAAGGGTATCATACCTAATGGCCGCAAGTGGATCTTCAAAAAGAAGATCGGAGTAGATGAAAAGGTAAAGACCTATAAAGCAAGGCTAGTGGCCAAGAGGTATTGTCAAAGCTAAGGTATTGACTATGACGAAACCTTCTCACCCGTAGCTATGTTAAAATCCATCCGAATTCTATTGGCTATTGCAACACACTATAAGATTTGGCAGATGAATGTGAAAATCATGTTTCTTAATGGCAACTTTGAGGAGGAGGTGTATATGATATAGCTTGAGGGATTCGTGTCTAAGGACTATCCAAATAAGGTATACAGTTTACTTGGGTTCATTTATGGACTAAAGCAAGTTTCCCAAAGTTGGAACATAAGATTTGATGAGGTGATCAGATCTTGTGACTTCATTAAAAATGAAGATGAGCCTTGTGTGTACAGGAAGGTAAGTGGGAGCATAATCATCTTCTTATATTATATGTGGATGATATCTTGATCATTGGGAATGATGTGGGAATGCTCTCTACAATAAAAGCTTAGCTATCTAGACACTTCTCTATGAAGAACTTAGGGGAAGCATCCTATGTTGGGAAATCCTTCTAGGGAGCGACATCTCATGCGCAGCGGAAGAACAAAAACAAAATGACCCCAGATTTTCCATAGAAAGGTTCCGTCATCATGCGAAAATGGGTACGTTAAAACAAATCCGCGAAAACTACATATGTAAAAGAAAGTACCTAGGGAGATCGTATATCCCTGAATCTCTGCAGATCTGTAGGAGAGGATGAAGGAGGTCAAGCGTCCTACTCTCTAGTGGTATCCACACGGCAGGGAGAAGAGAATAGGAGGTGGCTACCAAAAGAAACTCTCAGCCTATAGAGCTTTGGTTCCCTCCTATTTATAGAGGCCCCCTATAAACCCTAATCGATCTTGCCCTATTAGGTATTGGATCTCCATCCAATTACCCAAGCCTCTTGGATTAGTGGGTCTCTACCCAATAATCTTTTATTAGCAATTATTGGATCTTATCTTAGGATCCAATAATTCAGGGGCTTTATGGATATCCAATAAGTCAGGGGCTCCAGTAGATATCTCATATCTGAACCTCTACTCGTCGCAACACCTACCATATGTGTGTGACTCTCTAAGCCCAATATCGAGCTGGCCGTGAGTTATACTTGTCAAAACTCCTTTTGACTTAGTGAATTATTATCTATATAATAATTCACCCAACTCATCGACTGCGAAAGTACTAGGTCACTACGCCATAGCCCCCAAACGATATAAGGGAATCCAATCCTTTAGACATATCTGTCCTCGGTTACTATGTATCTATAGTTCCTCATCCATCTACTATCCCAAAGACCCTATACCTAGCATAGTGCTGTCAGGCCCATATGGTCTCTCCTCGAGTCTTGCTCTTGTCGGATTTTCCTAGAGAACTCTTTCTCTCTTAATCCGAATAACCTTGGCCAAGGATTTGTTCAAGCAACAATACATGGGATATTCCTCTCATGATACCGAGAGCGGATGATCCTCTATTAATACTCAATAGCCCTCATAAGGTTGGCTACCACTCCCAATAACTGGTTGTACTAGATCTGGAACTTTCCAAACTTATAAGTCCAGTATCAAAGAGTGGAGTGCTCATATAGGACATTCTTGGTGTCTCAAGTCTAAGGACCAGATACACTATTGAGACTACGGAATCGCTGTCTGATGTGAGGTATCAATAACCGTCCAGCATTCTGTAGGTGAATCAATTAGTGAACTCATTCCCCAATGAGCACCTGCACTGTACCCTTAGTGTCCCTACATGAGTAGCTATGAGACCAGCCACCTCCATCATATAGACGGGTATACAGCACACTAGTCTATCCGATTATCTCGATGTCCCTCTTGAGTAACCTATGACTAGGATAATTTAGGGTTTGTATTTTAAGGTGAATCGGTCTCATTATTATGATCTTATCACAATCTGATTTCCATTGCATAGATCCAAGGATATCACAATATATGCAACCACAAAATAAAGTGATAAAATGCTTAATAATACGTAAAGAGAAAAAGTGCATATCAAGTCACAAGTGCCATCACTCATGTGATTGGGTTGCAGGGCACATATGACTAGCATCCTACATATTGGTGATTCGAATATATAGAGATAGATCCAAGTGGATACTTGGATTGTCCCAGTCTAGGTACATAGACACCATTGTCAAAAGGTTTGACATGAAAAATTCCAAGAGAGGTCTCATATCGATGAGACATAGGCTATCACTTTCTAGGAGTGTGTCCCCGAAGACTCCTAAAGAAAGGGCACATATGGATAGGATATCCTATGCCTCAGTGATAGGGTCTATCATGTATGCTATGATATGTACCAAGCCTGATATAGCATATGCTTTGAGTGTCATGAGCAGGTATCAAGCGAATCCAAGCTTGGAGTACTGGAAAGCAGTAAAGTGTATCCTTAAGTACTTGAGAAGGACTAAGGATCTTTTACTAGTATATGGAGAAAGTAGCCTTAGGATTGAGGGCTACACAGACTTGAGCTTTTAGTTTAATATCGATGATGGCAAGTCTAATTTAGGGTATGTATTTTCCTTGAATGGAAGAGTAGTATGCTGGAAGAGTTCCAAGAAAAATACTACTGTTGACTCAACTATAGAGGCGGAGTACATTATTGTGGTAGAGGCAGCAAAGGAGGGAGTCTGGATGAAGAATTTCATCACAGATCTGGGAATCGTTCCGGGTAGCGAGGAGCTGATTCCCATATATTATGATAATTATGGGGCAATTACTCAAATAAGAGAACCTGAGTCTCATCAGAAGTATTCTGAGAAGGTTCCAGCTTATTAAAGAGATCATGGCCCAAAGAGATGTAGCAGTAGAAAGAGTTTCATCCAAAGATAACATTATAGATCCATTGACAAAGCCATTGACTCAGATTGTCTTTGAGCGTCACAGAGGTTTGATGGGGATCAAACACGTAGGTGATTAGCTTTATGTCAAGTGGGAGATTACTAGTTATAGGTGCCCTACAAGCCAATCACATGAGTGATGGCACCTGTAACATGCTGCGTCTATTGAATCTTGAATTTTGATGATGAAATCAATTGATAAGTTTATTATCTAATACATGCTTTGAGATAAGTGATGCAGGACTAACTTTGATCAAAAGAGGCAAAACAATTAAAGCAAGAAGAATCAAGTGTTGTGCTAGAGTTAAAGTTTAGGCATCAGGTTAAAAGAATCGGACAATGTGCCGAGAACGGATGTTATAGGAGTTAACATGCCGGTGGATCGGGCACTTCACCGAAGGTTCGGATGATGTGCCGGAAGTTCACCAGAAGATCACTAGAAGGTCACTGCAAGTTCACAGGGAGAACCAATTGTTAGGTTCAGAGTGGCACTAAGAGGGGGGGGGGGGTGAATTAGTGCAGCGGATTAAACTAAATAAAGCTTGAAAACCGATTCCAGAGATTTGCTTAAGAACTTGATTCAGCAAAAGAGACTTTAACTTGAAAATATTCAGGTAAATGAAATTGGAAGTAGGGAGAAGAACTCCGATTAGTTTGCAGCTTAAGAAATTTACGATGCAGAATTTAAGTACTCACACAGCAAGTAAACGCAGCGATGTATAGTGGTTCTGTCAAATGACCTACGTCCACTCTTGAAGCCTCCTCCAATGAGGCTCCCAACTTCCACTACCAAGTCTCTTGAAGAGGAAGGACCAAACACCCCTTTACAGCCTTTTATAAGAGGTTCCCTCTCTTTACAGGATTTTTACAAGGAGAAGAAAGGAGGAGAACACTTGAGCAAATGAAAGCAGAAATTTGCTATAGCTTAGACTCAATTCTAACACTACAAAGATCCCCCAACTAGCTAGGAGTAAAGGGGTATTTATAGAGCTTTTTGGGATTCAAAAATCCCGCTCAAAGAGGTCTCATTCGAAATTTTTGATCAGAGGCGGTACTACTACAAGCCAGGCATCAAGCTGCTTGGCAGCGGTACTATCTTTGCTTTGACACAGTGGTTGCAACCACCTGTCAGGCGGTACCACCACCTGCTTGGGGCGGTGCTACCACCCGGCCTTCAGTCAACAGGCGGTGCTACCGTCGACCCTTGCCAGAAATTGTATGGGCCTAACCTTTGGCCCAGTACAGCCTATTAAAGGCCCAATTGGCCTCCTACTTGGGTTATTGGATTAACACCTAATCCTAACCCAAATTAACATGCTAAATATGAAATTAAAGATATTTCCTAAGCTATTACAAACTCCGACAAGCAAGACTTCTTTTGGTGAGCTTCCGGCAAACTTCCGATGGTCTTCCAATGAACCCTCGGAAACCATTCTGCGGACTCCCGACAAGCTCCTGGACTTCACAATGATCTTGGTGAGTTCCTATGAGCTTCTTTGGCAAGCTCCGATCTTTCTTGGCAAGCTCTGTGAACTTCCGACGAACCTTCCGGTGAACTTTCGAAAATCCTTCGGCAAGCTCCCTACTCATTCTCGGCCAGTTCTGGTAGCACTCCCAATGAATCTTCGGACTTCCGTAGAACTCTCGAATTTCCAATGATCCATCGCACTTGACTTTCGGCACTTTGTTTCGCTTTACGTCTTCATCGTTATCGTAGTTAATCTTGCATACAAAAAATAAAACTCTACTTCAATCTAGATAATTATTATAATGCGAATCGATATTCTGTTGCCCGACACATCATTGGCTTATCGGCACTTCGTCCATTTCTTCGGCACACCGTCCTCTCTTGCGATCCATTGCCCAATCGGTGGTTGACCTCCGCAACCTCGATATCCTTGGCACAACTTCGCTCTTCTTGGCCCGATGCCCGACGTCTGAAGCCTTCTACCAATTGTCCAATATCCTAACGTGATTTTCTCCGGTGCAACGTCAATTTCATCAGCGTCAACTGTCTAATTCTAATCGAGTAGACCTGCGTAACTCAAAACGTAGTTAGACAGACAAAATACACTCAATTAGTTTCATCATCAAAATCCGAGATTCAACAATCTCCCCCTTTTTGATGATGACAACTAATTGATGACTAACGGTGTTAACCTTAACTCCACGGAGTTTAACCTAAACTCCCCCTATCAATATATCATTGATAGAACACTTGAATTATCCAAAATCCAAGCTACATGTATCACATGTTGAGAGAAAACATCAAACCATCATGCAAATATATAAAATACTCAATCAGCATTACATTGCATGAACTCATCAATCTACACTTCTCCCCCTTTGTCATCAACAAAAAGGAGAAGTAGCATTTAGCTAGTTTTTAAAAGATATGCAAGTTTTAAATCATACTAGCTAGATTTTTATTAACATTCAACATTCAATCACTTAAAATTTATCATGATATGCAAGATATCACTTGTTGTGATGATGTTCATGATAATTCAACACTTGCTTCTAGTGCAAGTTTGCACTTTGCTTTTCTTGAGATTACAAGGTAGCAATTTTGTTATTGTCAAGATAGCAAGTGCCTTTATGGTTAGCACGATACCAATTGTTAGCGATACCAATTGTTGATAAGCAAGCAAGATACAAACTATCAAATTGTTAATCTTGATAATAAGTGATACCAATCGTTGATAAGCAAGCAAGAAATAATGATAAGCAAGCTAGCATTCTTTGCGATACACAAGCTAGCTCTCTTTCAATTTTATGCAACCAAGTTTTTCTTTTACAAGCTATCAAATTTTTGTTTATAATGAGCTAACAGTTTTGTAAAATTTACAACATTTTTAAACATGCAAGCTCATGAGTTAAAAATATATATATATAACTTTGCAATTTCTTTCTTCTCATTTTAAGAAGTGGAAGTTTTATCTTTTTGCAATTTCTAGCTAACTATGTTTGCCACTTTCTCTTGTGATATCCAAGCTAGCATGTTAACTCCCCCTTTGCCATTGTCGAAAAGAAGAGAGGAATAATATTTCATTTAAATAATTTTGCATCAATCAATATTTCAATTTTTATGTGATGCAAATAAGCCATAGATGTAAAGAATTCATGAAAGATATCCATATAAGACAAGGATCGAGTCATGAATTCCAAAAGACATCTTAAGTTGTCAAAATCTTTTTAGAAAGATATTTCAAAAGGATATATCACAATCATAAATATCGATAGGTGATTCATTTGAATGTTTCATTTAACTTAAAACTCATGATCAAAATTACATTCAAGAAATTTATGAGATTCATAACATGAATAAAGTTATTACCACATTATCAAAATCTCGTTCATAATTGAAGTGATTTATAAATAAATTCATTCACATCAATAGGATAGAAAATGCAATCTCTTTTTATGTGATTCATTCTATAAGCATGCTTTTGCCTTTAGTAGAAACATGTATTAACATTCTAGAGCGAAAGGCAAACTTCGTCCTAAAAATCATTAAGTCAAATCACATAAAGTATATGACATTTTCCAAAAGATTTGATTCAAGAGATTCACATGTATTCATCAAAATCAAAAACTTTAGAGATAGAAAAATTTTCAAGATCATGCATTTTCTTTTTATGATTTATTTCAAATAAACATGCCTTTGCCTTTAACATGTTTCAATATTTAAAAACAAAAGGCAAATTTCATAAAACAATTTTGATTCCATAAATTTCAAGCATGATAACATCCTTTTAATATCGAGATGTTAATCATCAAGTAAGATTTCAAAAAGTATGTTCAAGATTTTTTATTCGAAGGCCATGTATCATCATACAAATTGGATATTATTATCAAAATCTTTCATTCAGAAATTTTACTTAGAACAATGTAGATTAATTATACGTAAGCATGCTCAAGTCCCCTTTTTTTTTATAAAAGTTGTGTATCAAGTTTAAGACCAAAAAGGTGATCTCATCAAAGCCATCAAGAACAAACACATAAAGTGTAAAAGATATCATGATAGCACATTTTCCATTTTTATGCGATTGATCTTTCATAAGAATTTTCAAAATTTTCATATGAAGACCATCATCGTATAAATTTGAAATACACGTTTTGTCATCAAAATCATCAAACCAAACATATCAAACATGAAACATCATGATGGTGCATTTTTCATTTTTATGCATTTCACTTTAAGTTGATTTGATCTTTCATAGGAATGTTTAAATGTCATGCATCATATTTTAAATAAAATGAAAGCATCATTAAAATTAATTATAACAAGATGATCAATGCTCAAATCTTTTGCTAAAATCACGCATCATTTTATAAATCCGAAAAGTAATTTTTATCATAAGATCTGAAGTACATAATCATGGTTAACCCTATTA
Source organism: Musa beccarii (assembly GCA_024322285.1). Lineage (NCBI taxonomy): Eukaryota > Viridiplantae > Streptophyta > Magnoliopsida > Zingiberales > Musaceae > Musa > Musa beccarii. Next base: position 7,570,960 of record CM044395.1, read on the forward strand.
AGTCTAAACATGCTAATTAACTTTTGTGTTAAAACCATGCATCAAAAATCGATACAGAAATCATAAGCATTCATGGAATTAATCTTGTACATAAATCAAGTGATTATCACCCATAATGTTGCATCATTCAAAATTTCAAAACATAACATGCATGAAAGCTTAGCAATATAATTTTCATGGTCTAAGTTTTTAAATTTTTAAAGATGCTAAAAAGAGAAACATGATATAATTTTTTAAAAAATAATTTTTATTACCTACTTTCTAAATTAAGCACTCATAAAAAAGATATCAAGTAATTTCAAAATAATTCAAGGGAGTTAATTTGCTTACCTTGTAGTCGAAGCCCGTCAAAGCCTAATTCGCCGTTTCGTCATTTGATTCTTCTTTACGCTTCTTCTTCAACTTTGGCCTCTTCCTTCGTTTAAGTTCATTGTTTATTTTAGATTTTTGTTTAATAAACTTATTAAAATGCATTGTTATGTGTTCAATGTCCTCATCACTTGAGTCATTACTCAAGTGGCATTTACTTGTCCAAGGTTCCAAATCCTTCTTGTTCTTTGGAAGGTGATTCAAGTGTTCTTCGAGTTCCAAATATTCTATAAGTGTCATTTCGTAGGTCATTAATGACCCGATTAATTCTTCTAATGGAATATCATTTAAGTTTTTTGTCTCTTGTATTGCGGTTATTTTAGGATCCTACCTTTTTGGAAGGGATCTTAAGATCTTACTTACGAGATCAAAATTCGAAAAAGATTTACCAAGAACTCTTAGACTATTGACGACATCCGTGAAACAGGTGTACATGTCGCATATAGTCTCGCTTGGTTGTATTTGAAAAATCTCAAAATTGTGCATCAAAATATTAACTTTCGAGTCTTTGACTCTACTCGTTCCTTCATGTGTGACTTTAAGTTTGTGCCAATTTTCAAAAGCCATTTTGCACGTTGAAATCTGATTAAACTCGGTTTTATCGAGAGCATAAAATAAGGTATTCATAGCCTTTGCATTTAAAGAAAAATATTTTTTCTCTAAGTTCGACCATTCGTTTGTCGGTTTAAAGGGAAGTTGAAAATCGTTTTCAATAATATTCCATAAATCCAAAGTCATAGAAATCAAGAAAACTCTCATTCGAGTTTTCCAATAAGTGTAGTCCGATCCGTTAAGCAACGGTGGACGAAAAATCGAAAAGCCCTCTTGATAGCCATTTAGAGCCATTTCTTACGGGTGTAAATCCGAAATGAGAAATATCGAGCTCTAATACCAATTGTTAGGTTCAGAGTGGCACTAAGAGGGGGGAGGGGTGAATTAGTGCAGCGGATTAAACTGAATAAAGCTTGAAAATCAATTCCGGAGATTTGCTTAAGAACTTGATTCAGCGAAAGAGATTTTAACTTGAAAATATTCAAGTAAATGAAATTGGAAGTAGGGAGAAGAATTCCGATCAGTTTGTAGCTTAAGAAATTTACGATGCAGAATTTAAGTACTCACACATCAAGTAAACGCAGCGATGTATAGTGGTTCGGTCAAATGACTTACGTCCACTCTTGAAGCCTCCTCCAATGAGGCTCCCAACTTCCACTGCCAAGTCTCTTGAAGGGGAAGGACCAAACACCACTTTATAGCCTTTTACAAGAGGTTCCCTCTCTTTATAGGATTTTTACAAGGAGAAGAAAGGAGGAGAACACTTGAGCAAATGAAAGCAGAAATTTGCTATAGCATAGACTCAATTCTAACACTGCAAAGATCCCCCAACCAGCTAGGATTAAAGGGGTATTTATAGAGCTTTTTGGGATTCAAAAATCTCGCTCAAAGAGGTCTCGTCTGAAATTTCGGACTGTAGGCGATACTACCGCCTAGCACACCTTTGCGTGTGTCAGTGTGCTGGCGGTACTACCACCTAACACAGGTGGTTGCAACCACCTGTCAGGCAGTACCACCGCCTGCCTAGGGCGCTGCTCCTGCCCGGCCTTCAATCAACAGGCAGTGCTATCGCCTGGGTCCGGCGGTGCTACCGTCGGCCCTTGCCAGAAACTGTATGGGCCTAACCTTTGGCCCAATACAGCCCATTAAAGGCCCAATTGGCCCCCTACTTGGGTTATTAGATTAACACCTAATCCTAATCCAAATTAACATGCTAACTATGAAATTAAAGACATTTCCTAAGCTATTACAAAGTCTGACAAGTCAAGACTTCTTTCAGCGAGCTTCCGGCGAACTTCCGACAAACTTCCGGCGGTCTTCCAATGAACCCTCGGAAACCATTCTACAGACTCCCGACAAGCTCCTGGACTTCACAATGATCTTGGCGAGTTCCTACGAGCTTCTTTGGCAAGTCCGATCTTTCTTGGCAAGCTCTGCGAACTTCCGATGAACCTTTCGACGAACTTCCGAAAACCCTTCGACAAGCTCCCTACTCATTCTCGGCCAATTCCGACAGCACTCCCAATGAATCTTCGGACTTCCGTCGAACTCTCAAACTTCCAATGATCCACACACTTGACTTTCGGTACTTTGTTTCGCTTTATGTCTTCATCGTTATCGTAGTTAATCCTGCACACAAAAAATAAAACTCTACTTCAATCTAGATAATTATTATAATGCGAATCAATATTCTATTGCCCGACACGTCATTGGCTTATTGGCGCTTCGTCCGTTTCTTCGGCACACCGTCCTCTCTTGCGATCCGTTGCCTAATCGATGGTTGACTTCCGCAACCTCGATATCCTTGGCACAACTTCACTCTTCTTGGCCCGATGCCCAACGTCTGAAGCCTTCTGCTGATTGTCTAATATCCTGACGTAATTTCCTCTAGTGCAACGTCAATTCCTCCAGCGTCAACTGTCTAATTCTAATCGAGTAGACCTGCGTAACTCAAAACGCAGTTAGACAAATAAAATACAATCAATTAGTTTCATCATCAAAATCCGAGATTCAACACCAATCACATGCATGATAACTTAGATTCGTAGCTTATAATTGTTTATGTCTTAATGGTCGAAGGTTAGGTCAAAATTGAGTTGGTTTTGGGTGAAATCATACCAACTCAATTAGCAGCTAATTGGGCCTAAATTGGGACTGATTTGGGCTCATTGAGAGGCCCATTCAGTTGCCCAAATGTTGCTACAAGCAATGGCACTACCAAACTAGCGGTAGAACTGCCTATGAGCTAGAAAAGTGAAAAAGTACACTTTTCCAAGCTGCAAGCGATGGTACCACCTAGTCTCGGTAGTGGTACCGCCCAGCAGTAAAGCTGCAGTGGTGGTACCGCTCCAAGCTAGTGGTAGCACAGCCAGAACCTCTGTTTTCGAGGTTCTGCAAGCGGTGGCACCACCTAATGCAGGTAGTAGTACTGCTTGTACCCAAAAGACCCGAAAATTTAAATTTTGACTTCATTTTTGGAGCCATTTGGGACCTATAAATACCTTACTCATCCCTGCAAGGATCATATAAGAAAAAGTAAGCTAAAACTCTAGTGAATCAAGTTGTAATCTTGAAAAAGTCTTGAGTGTTCTCTCCCTCCTCTTGAAAAGTTTAGAAGTTTGTCTAAGGGAGGTGTGAGACTTATAGAGGTTATCTCCTAAACCTTTAAAAAGGAGAAAGAGTTGTAAAAGGGTGGTTGATCTTCACCCATTGAAAGATCATTAGTAAAAACCGGTGACCTCAATGAAGGAGGAATCGGGAGTGGACGTAGGTCGGAGGACTGAACCATTATAAAATCAGTTTGCGTTTCTTTTCTTGCAATTTACATTTCTGCAAATCCTTTACCTTATAGTAATCACTCGAATCCTTTTCTTTCACTTACGAATTTCTTTAAGTTAAAACACAATCAAAGTTGGTTTTCATCAAAATGTGATTCTTCTCAAATGAAGTTTTTCGAAATCGCACAAATCAACGTTTTTCAACCGCTGTACTAATTCAACCCCCCCCCGCCCGCCCCCCTCTTAGTGCCGCTCTAGATCCTAACAATTGGTATCAGAGCTTAGTCACTCTCAAATGATTTAAAATCCAAGAGAGATGACTTATTCCGGCATGCAAGAGGGTCATTCCAGTACATGTCCGCCTATGTTTAATGGGTCAGATTACACTTATTGAAAGACTCGTATGAAGATTGTTTTGATCTCCATGGATTTCGAACTTTGGAATATCGTTAAAAATAGATTTCAAAAATCTTCTCTTTCGATTAACGAATGGAATGAATCGGAGAAGAAGGTTCTTGCACTAATGCAAAGGCTATAAATGCCTTATTTTGCGCACTTGATAAAAATGAGTTTAATAATATTTCGATTTATGAATCGGCTTTTGATATTTGGCGTACTCTTGAAATCACTCATGAAGGCACTAGCCGAGTGAAAGAGTCTAAAATCAATCTCTTGGTGTATTCTTATGAATTATTTCGGATGAAATTAAATAAGTCCATCGGAGACATGTACACCCATTTCATAGATGTTGTCAATAGAGTCAAAGCACTTGGTAAAGGTTTTTCTAATTTCAAACTTGTAATTTAAATTTTAAAATCCCTTCCAAAGAGTTGGAATCCAAAAGTTATGACTATTCAAGAGGCCAAGGACCTTAAAACTTTTTCTCTTGAAGAACTCATTGGGTCTTTAATGACCTACGAAATGACATGTCATGCTCATGATGAGCTAGAGAACCCCCTTCCAAAGAACAGGAAGGATATGGCATTGAGAACATAAGAAGACCACTTGAAGGAATCTTCAAGTGATGAGGACCTTAATGATGAACTTGCACTCTTAATTCAGAAATTCAAAAAATTTATAAGAAGGAATAAATTTAAAAGTGACACTAAAAACAAACTTGAACCAAAAAAGGACCAAGTCATATGTTACGAATGCAAGAAGCTGGAGCACTTCAAAAGTGAATGCCCCCAAGCCAAGAAGAAGCAACCAAAGAGGAAGAAAGCTTTAAAGGCAACATAGGATGACTCAAGTGGCTCCGAAGATGAAGAAGCAAACAACAAAGAGGAGGCCAACTTCGCGCTAATGGCTTTAGGAGATGAGATATGTGAGTTATTTAATGAAGATTTATTTTCGACAAACTTTCAATCGCTTTTCATAAATTATTTGATGAGTGTAGCACTATTAGTAAAAAGTTTAAATTATTAAAGAAGGAGCATGCTTTATTACTAGATAAACTTGAATGTCTTGAACTTGATACTCTCTCTCTACCTCTATGCTCTAAGTGTGAACACTTAGAAGTAATCAAAAATGAGAACTTACTACTTAAAGAGATCCTAAACAAATTTAAGATCGATAGTAAGGGCTTAGACATGATCCTTGCAAATAAGGGTCACGTCAAAAAAAGAAGTGGAATTAGATTCATGAGTGGATCTCTCCGAACTCAAACCACCTTCATTAAAGGACCCACATTATATGTATCATCTCATTTGAAATATAACTTTTGTTGCAAATCTGGACATGTTGCCTACAAATGTCCGTATAAGAAACTTAGCCCACAAAGGTTAATATGGGTTCCTAAAGGAACAATGAGGAACTCAATGAACAATGACACATTTAGTAGATCAATTTTTGAGGCACTCAAGTTCAAATGGGTACCTAAAAATTATCCTCTTTTGGAGACACATTCACCCACACAAGCTAGGAACAAGAGATGGTACCTTGATAGTGGATGCTTAAAGCACATGATCAGAGATCCATCTCAATTCTCTAAGCTCACTAGCTAAGACGAAGGGTATGTCACCTTCGGAGACAACAACAAGGGTAAAATCATTGGCAAGGGAACTATAGGTAACAAATCAAGTTTTTCAATTGATAATGTGTTATTGGTAGATGGTTTAAAGCATAATCTTTTGAGCATTAGTCAATTATGTGATAAGGGATATATTGCAAAATTTGAATCTAATGCTTGTATCATTAAAAAACCACACAACAACACATCTATGATTACACTAAAACAAAATAATGTCTACACCAAAAACATTGATGATCTTAGTAATGAAATATATTTTTTTGTTTTAAATGATGATGCTTGGCTTTGGCATAGGAGATTAAGTCATGCTAGCATGAAACTAATCTCTCAGATCACATCTAAAGGACTTGTAAGAGGCATTCCCAATGTATGTGATGCTTGTCAACTAGGAAAATAAAAAAAAAACTAGCTTCAAACCAAAGAATCAAATAAGCACCTCTAGATCATTAGAATTGATTCATATGGATTTATTTGGACCAATTGACATAATGAATTTAGGAGGTAGCAAATATGCATTTGTCATTATAGATGACTATAGTAGAAACACTTGAACATATTTCTTGGCTCACAAAAATGATTATTTTAAATATTTTTTAAAATTTTATAAATTTGTTCAAAACGAAAAGGGTTTCATGATTTCATCGATTCGGAGTAATCATGATGGTGAATTCCAAAACCATGATTTCCAAAATTTTTGTGAATCTAATAGATATAACCACAACTTCTCTACTCTGAGGAATCCTCAACAAAATGGAGTAGTAGAAAGAAAGAATAAAAATTTACAAGAAATGGCAAGAACCATGTTAAATGAATATAACTTACATAAATACTTTTGGACCGAAGACATTAATACAGCTTGCTATATCATGAATAGGGTTCTAGTAAGACCATCTCTATCCAAAACCCCTTATGAATTGTGGAATAACAAAAAACCAAATGTTTCTTATTTTAAAGTTTTCGATTAAAAATACTTTATTTTGAATGAAAAGGATGCCTTAGGAAAATTCGATGCTAAATCCAATGAAGGCATCTTTCTTGGTTACTCTTCTGTTTCTAAATCCTTTCGTGTTTTCAACAAAAGAAACTTGGTTATAGAAGAGTCTATTTATGTAGTTTTTAATGAACTTTTCAAATTTAAGAAAAATAATTTTGATGATGATCTTGGTTTTGATGGTTTAAATTTGAATGAACCCTCTCCTCAAAATAGTAACTTAGATGCATCTTCTTCCCAAATTTTCGTACCTAAGAAATGAAAGTATGTAGATGCCCATCCAAAGGAGCTAATTATAGGAGACACATCAAAAGGGGTTCAAACTCATTCCTCTTTTAAGAATTTTTGTGCCAATGCCACTTTTCTTTCTCAAATTAAACCTAAGTGTACTAACGAAGCCTTGAAAAATGATTCTTGGGTTATCGCAATGCAAAAGGAATTGAACCAATTTGAGAGGAATGAGGCATGGAAGCTTGCTCCTAGACCAAGTGACCATTTAGTTATAGGTACTAAATGGGTATTTAGAAACAAGCAAGATGAATTTGGTATTGTGGTTAGAAACAAGGCTAAATTAGTGGCCAAAAGTTTCAACTAAGAAGAAGGTATTGATTACAAAAAGACCTTCGCTCCTATGGCAAGATTAGAAGTCATTGGGATGCTCCTTGCCTATGCTAGTAGTAATAATTTTAAATTATTTCAAATAGATGTCAAAGTGCTTTCTTAAATAGTTTTATTTTCGAAGAAGTGTTTGTTGAACAACCACCTGGTTTTGAAAACTCTCTTTTTCCTAATCATGTATTTAAATTGACTAAGGCTCTCTATGGGTTAAAACAAGCTCCAAGGGCTTGGTATGAGAGGCTTAGTTCTTTTCTTATTTCAAATAATTTCACTAAAGGCAAGGTTGATACTAAATTATTTATTAAATATTTTAAAAATAATTTTTTTATTGTTAAAATTTATGTTGATGATATTATCTTTAGTTCTACAAATGAATCATTATGTGAATCATTTGCTAAGTGTATAAGCCAAGAGTTTAAAATGAGTCTAACGGATGAACTAACCTTCTTTTTAGGATTACAAATTAAATAACTTAGTGATGGTATATTTCTTAGTCAAACCAAATATGATTTAGAATTGTTAAAATGATTTAATATGGATGGTTCAAAAGCCATCAACACTCCTATGAGTACCTTCACTAAGTTAGACATGGACGAAAGTGGATAAAGTTTTGATAAAAAAACATATAGGAGAATGATAGGTAGTTTACTTTACCTCACTGCAACTTAACCGGATATTATGTTTAGTGTAGGACTTCGTGCTAGATTTTAAGCTAATCCTAAGTTGTCTCATCTTAAAGCCATTAAAAGAATCCTTAGATATCTTAAAGGAACTCCTAATCTAGTATTATGGTATCCAAAATTTGATAACTTTGATTTAATAGCTTATGCGATGTCTCTCTCGAGTAACCTATGATCGAGTAATCTATGACCGAGATTATTTAGGGTCTATGTTTAAAAATGAATCAGTCTCATTATTGTGATCTCATCACGATTCGATTCTCATTGCACAGATCTATGAATATCATAATATATGTAACACACAAGATAAAGTGATAAAATACTAATAAATAATAAGCAAAAAGAATATGTATGATGTCATACATGCCATCACTCACATAGTTTGTTTGTAGGGCACCTATGACCAGCAATTAGTTGGTAAAAAATATAAATTATTAAAAAAAGATCATGCTTCTCTTTCTAGTAAATTTGAAAAATTAAAACATTGGCATGGCAATTACATGTTAACTCCTTGCACTAAGTGTGAAGAGTTAAATTCACTTAAGAAGAAAAATGTATTACTACAACAAACATTAAAAAATTTTAAAATTGATAATAAATCTTTAAACATGATAAATGTCATGTACATAGAAAGGTAGGAATTAGTTTTGTAAGTAGCAATACTCAACAATAGCTGACTATATTTATTAAAGGACTCACATTACATGTTTCTCTTGAAAATAAATATAATTTTTGTAAGAGATGTAGTTATTATGCCTATAAATGTGCATTTAAAAGATATAGCTCACATAAACTAGTTTGGGTTCCTAAAGGAATAATAAATAAATAAATTCTAATAGTCAAGATAGATAGATCTATACACGAGGGACCAAAAGTTAAATTGATACCTAAAAGTAAACCCTCTTTCTTGTAGATATGTCTACAATCAAAAGCTAGGAGCAAGAGATGATACCTTGATAGTGGATGCTTAAGATACATAACCAGAAATCCAACATATTTCTCTAAGCTCACTAGCCAAGATGAAGGATATGTCACCTTCAAAGACAACAACAAAGGAAAAAATTGTTGGCAAAGGAAATATTAGTAACAAATCAAACCTTTTGATTGAAGATATTTTGTTAGTAGATGGTTTGAAACACAATCTACTTAGCATTAGTCAATTGTGTGATAAGGGTTATAATATCAAATTTAAATCTAATGCTTGTATTATAGAAATACCACACAAAAATAGATTAATGATTGCCTTAAGGACTAATAATGTATATACTATTGATTTTGAGTAATGAAACTTATTTTTTGGCTTTAAACGATGATGCATGACTTTGGCATAGGAGACTAGGTCATGCTAGCATGAAACTAATCTCACAAATTATAACTAAAGAACTCTCATAAAAGGGATACCTAAAATTAAATTTGTCAAAGATAAAGTTTAAGATACATGCCAACTAAAAATATAAACAAAGAGTAGTTTTAAATCAAAGAATCAAATAAACACATCTAGACTACTACAATTAATCCATATGGATTTATTTGGACCAATTGATATAACAAGTCTAGGAGGTAGTAAATATGGTTTTGTAATTATTGATGATTATAGTAGATATACTTGGACATACTTCTTGGCACATAAAAGTGATTGCTTTAAATATTTTATAAAGTTTTGAGACTAGTTCTGTTAGATCTGAGTGGCACTAAGAGAGGGGGGGGTGAATTAGTGCAACAGATTAAAACTTGTAAACTTGAAACCAATTTCAGAGATAGTTGGTTCATATAGAAATTTTGATTTGATGAAAGAGGTTTTAGCTAAAATAGTTTAAGTGAATGCAAATGAGAGCAGGGAGATGACCGAATGATTTGCAGCTAAGTAAAGGTAAGATGCAGAAATTTAAAAACTCACACATCCAAAGTACGCATGATGTATAGTGGTTCGGTCAAATGACCTACGTCCACTTCCGAATCCTCCTCTAATGAGACTCTCAACTTCCACTATCAAACCTCTTTGAAGGGGAAAGACCAAACACTCCTCTTACAAACTTTTATAAGTAGTTCACACTCTTACAATTTTTGACAAAGAGAAAGAGGGAGGTGAACACTTAAGCTATCCAAATAAGATTTTGCTATATCTTTGACTTAGTTTTCAACTTCTCTAAAGGTGCTTTACCATCAAAGAAAAGAGGGGTATTTATAGACTCAATTGGCTTTCAAAAATGGAGTAAAAAAGAGTCACATCCTAGATTTTCGGGTACTGGTGATACCACCGCTTGGCATTGACAGTACCATCGCCTGTTCACTCTACTTTGTCAATGTACTGGGTGGTACCGTCACCCAGACTGGCGGTATCACCGCTTGACAGAGTCCTCGGGCTCTGTGGACTGGCACTAGTTTAGCACTACTAAATGAGCCCTGAATTCGGCCTAATTTTGTTCACATAAGGCCTAGTTGGCCCCTACTAGGGTTAATAAAGATTATTACCTAATCCTTACCCTAATTATATGCTAACTATGAAATTAAAATATAATTCTAAGCAAATTAACAATAGATAACATCGAGTCTTTTTCCGGTGAGTTTTTTGACGAACTTCCGACGGACTTCCCACACACTCTCGGGCTTCTTCCGACGAACTCCCAGTAGGCTCCCAGACTTTATGGCGAGTTCACTGAATCTTTGGCAAGCTTTTGAATCTTCTTGGTGAGCTTCACGAATCTTCGATGATCTTTCTAGTAAACTCCCGAAACCTTCGGCAAGTCCTCAATTCTTTCTCGGTTGGTTCCGGCAGTACTTCTGATGATCCTTCGGACTTCCAGTAGACTCTCGAACTCCCAATATACTTGACTTTGATAATTTGCTTTATATCTTCATGCTATCATAGTTAATCCTACACACTTATCTCAATAATATGGATTAGATCAAATAACCTATCAATTGACTTCATCATCAAAATCCGAGATTCAACAATCTCCCCTTTTTTTATGATGACAATCAATTGATGGAGTTAATCTTAACTCCCCCTATCTATATGCCATATTATGAGAAAGAAAACACTTGAATTCAATTTCCTTGAATTCAAGCCAAAATCGATAAGTTCCATCCGTTGAACTTATCGTCATGCTTAATAAGCATGATCTTTCATCCATAAATATGAAACTTTGTATTTTACACAATGTCAAGCAATGACACTTATTTTCAAGTCAAATGATAGACATTTATCACTTCGACAAGAGATACCAATTATAATTTGAAATATAATATGGATCAAATGATATCGATATAAAGAGCACAAATGTAATGCATGATATCATTTTTGATACATCATCAAATGAGATGATATCTTATCATATCAATAAAGGATACCAAATTTTAAACATGATATGATAACAATTTTTCAAAAAGGTTTACATGATAAGCATTTGCGATACATGTGATATATTGCGATATGATACAAATTTTATTACGATGCTTTTAAAGACATCAACCAATTTTTTATTATAAAGCATGGCAAAGGCAATCATATTGCAATTTAAAGCATATAAGACATTTTTCATTCCATCATAGTGCAATACATAACATATAAGTCATTGTGATTCGATACGATACATATAAGTCATTTATTTGTCATATGCTTCTCAATACGATACATACAAGATATTTTATCAAGTTATTTGCACACGTCATCAATTTATTTGCACATTCTTCTCCCCCTTTGTCATCAATAAAAAGGAGGTGATGTAGTCATCATAAGGTATCATATCACATGAAAAAAAAATAAGAGTAGTCATTTATCAAGCATATCAAAACATATAATACATGAGGCTAATATTTGCTTAGAAATTATAATGCAAAATATGTCACTCTTGACTGATAAATCCGAAAATGTTTTGTTTATCATTTTAATTCATGTTTATAAAATCCAAAAAATGATCAATCATCATTTATCAAGCTATGAAAGATTCATACATGAAAGAGGATGAAAGGCTTAAGAAGCAATTTTGAAAATCCAAGAATAAAATAAATGGAAGGATAGATAATTAAAGCCATTCATCAAACATTTTATATCAACTTTAAGGTAAAATCCGAGAGAAAGAGATGTCAATATTCATAAAGCTTCAACTTGACATTTACGAATTCATGAAGTGAAACATATCAATATCAAAAATTTTATAGAAAGATTCAACTTGACATTCTTATAGAAAACATAAGGTGAAAGATATTAAGTCTTAAAACCTCGAATTGTAGAGATTAGCATATTAAAAATCCGAGATGAACATTTAAGATTTATGCAAATTTTTTAGCAAAATTCATGACATTAATTTATGCATATGTTAAGCTTCATATGAAATGCAAGTTATGAAATTTACTTAGTCATGCTTAAAGGAGGTGGAGGGAGTATAAAATCAATTTTACTACATCATTAAGATCTATCATTCGAAGAAGAAAGACATGATGATGCAATTAATAGATTGCAAGGTGATCCATGGCACAAGAGACAACCATCCTTCATCCATGATGAATATGATAGTAGAGATGACATCGACGATAACCAAGTCACTCTAATTGGTCAAGATGTTAATCCTAGGAGACAAACTAGGAGAGAACATTTTGATAGTGTGGACAGAAATATAGGTAGCATCAAAATAAAAATTCCTCATTTTCAAGGAAAAAATAATCCAAATGCTTATTTGGAGTGGGAATGAAAAGTGGAGTTGATATTTGAATGTCACAACTACTTTGAAGAGAAAAAAAGTAAAATTAGCCATTGTTGAATTTTGTGATTACGCTATAATTTGGTGGGATCAATTATGTAAAGACAAGCGAAGAAATAGTGAAAGGCCTATAGAGACTTGATTGGAGATGAAACAAATCATGAGGAGATTCATCCCAAGCCATTACTATCAGGATTTACATCAACGACTGTAAACTTTGACACAAGGTTCCACAAGTATTGATGAATATCACAAAGAGATGGAGATAGCCATGGTAAAAGCTAATATAGAGGAAGACCGTGAGGCTACTATGGCTCAATTCTTGAGTGGATTAAACAAGAACATTGCTAATCTTATGGAGTTACAACATTATGTGGAGATTGAAGATACAGTGAATATGGCCATGAAGATCGAGAGGCAACTCAAAAGAAAAGACACAATGTATGATTCATAACCTTATTTGGGTTCTTCTTCTTCTTAGAAATCGAATTTGAGTAAAAAGGATGATATACCTATTGTTAAGACTAAAATTGATGGAATTAAAGGCAAAACTGAATTAGGTAGCAAAGGTAAAGGTGAGAATCAACCTAATCAAAGTAGAGGTATTAAGTGTTTTAAGTATCTTGGGCATGGACATGTAACACGTGAATGTCCTAATAAGAGGATTATGATTATAAGAGATGGTATTATAGAATCAGAAATTAAAAGAGAGGATGATGATGACATTCCAGTGGATGCTAGTGATGTAGAGTATGCTAAAGGTGAAATTTTGGTTATTCAATGCATACTTAGTTTGCAAAGTAAAAATGATAAACATGGTGAACAATGCGAAAATCTATTTCATACTCATTGTTTGATTGCTAACAAGTTATGTAATGTGATTGTTGATAGCGGAAGTTGTACAAATATAGCAAGTACCTTGCTCGTAGAGAAACTAAAATTACCTACTATCAAACATCCAAAACCTTACAAGTTACAATGGTTGAATGATACTGGTGTAGTAAAAGTAAACCAGCAAGTATTAGTTTCTTTTATAATTGGTAGTGATATAAACCAGCAAGTTGATCATAATTCGATTAAAGACCCTTTAACTATTCATGGAGGACCAATGACGAGAGCTAAAGCTAAGAGGATGAAAGAAGCTTTAACCTGTTTATTGGAAAACATTTGGAAGGATCAAGCTAGTCAAGACTCAGTCAAGATTCCAAGGTTACAAGAAGAGCCTAAAATGATCAACTTGATCATGAAGAGAGAAGGACAAAGTTAAAGACCTCATCTTGAAGAAGAAAAGTCTATTCAGCTATGTTTACCAAAATTCATGAATTAAGAATATGAATGTTATTTAATGCATTCATTCCTTTTGTACTATCCTCATACTATATAAATGAGGCTGAATCAAAGTGTAGACAGACAATTTGGAAAGTATAACAATTCTTCAATACCGGTGAGTATTTTGTTTTTAAGTTCTTGCATGAACTTTAGAACTTATCAGGCTTTTCTGCTTGTGGCGTTCAAAAAAAAATCTTTGCTTTTCTTTTGACTTATCAGACGTGTTAGTTTGTGGCGTCTTAAGGGATTTCAAAGTGCTATTCAAGTTAATTTATTAATTTTCTATTAATAAGTAATTAGAATAGTTTCCTTACTTCATTCTTGAGCGATCCGCCTTGTTTCAATTCGTTGCTGGAGGGTGTCAATTTGCATTCCATATGTATCATAGCTCTTTAGCTATCGGGGTGTATGGTTGCTAAATTGATGATTTCCATCATTTGGTATCAGAGCACGGCTCAAGTTTGAGGTTTGCTTATCCATTTATTTGTTATCTTTTAACTTTTCCTGTTCTCTTATCACGATATCCATAATTGCTATTCTTCCTTTCTTCTTATTCTTTGTGTTTCTTGTGCTATCATGTTTGTTTTTCATTTTTTCCCTCACTTTATCGTCAAAAAAGAAAGAAAACAGAAAGTTAAAAAAACGAGAGAGAGAAAATCAAAAGTAAAAAAAAGAGAGGAAAGCAAGATCAAAGAAAAAAAAAAGAGAGGAGAAGATCAAAGGTAAAAAAAAAGGAAAGAAAGAAAGAGATCGAAATTAAAAAAAAAATTGTGAATTCAGGGACTTCGTGCAAATTGCAGAATTCTTTCTTCATTATTTTGAATTCTTGGTTCAGGTTTGGAATTTTTTCATTCCAAAAATACTTGAATTCAAATCTTTGCTTATGATTGAAGTGCATCATACACTCCTATAAATTTGGCTTACATTTTTTTTGCTTTTATGTCCAATTTCAATACCCTTGAATTGCCACAATCTGAATTGTTTGTTTAAGTTTTTTTAGTTAATCTAAGAACTCAAAGAACAAAACAAGAGGTAAAAGGCAAGAGTGGTGAGATCAATATCGAGAAAAGCCAAACATTGTGTGAAAACACGAGTGGAGTGAATCAAATCTTGAGTGAAACACGTGAGAGAGTGTTGGTGAGGCTATTCTAACTTTGTTTTTCAGGTTGCAAACATGTCTAAAGAAAAAGAAGCGAGTTCTTCATCTAATGATCTTTTGCTTCAAGCAATGCAACAACAATTTGAACGTATGTTCAAAGTGATAGGAGATGTAAGAGATCATCTAGAAAGGCATGATGATGCAATTAATAGATTGGAAGGTGAACCACGGCGTAGGAGATAACCAACATTCGTCCATGATGAATATAATGGCGGAGATGACCTCGACGATGACCAAGTCACTCTAATTGGTCAAGATGTTAATCCTACGAGACAAACTAGGAGAGGACGTTTTGATGGTGTGGACAGAAACATAGCGCAAACATCAAAATGAAAATTCCTTCTTTTCAAGGAAAGAATAATCCAGATACTTATTTGGAGTGGGAGCGAAAAGTGAGTGATCTTTGAATGTCACAACTACTCCGAAGAGAAAAAGGTAAAATTAGCTGCTATTGAATTTTGTGATTATGCTATAATTTGGTGGGATCAATTATGTAAAGACAGGCGTAGAAATGGTGAAAGGCCCGTAGAGACTTGGTTGGAGATGAAACAAATCATGAGGAGAAGATTCGTCCCAAGTCATTACTATCGGGATTTGCATCAACGATGCAAACTTTGACACAAGGTTCCATGAGTGTTGATGAATATCACAAAGAGATGGAGATAGCCATGATAAGAGCTAATGTGGAGGAAGACCGTGAGGCTACAATGGCTCGATTCTGAGTGGATTAAACAAGAACATTCTTGATCTTGTGGAATTGCAGCATTATGTGGAGATTGAGGATATGGTGAATATGGCCATGAAGATTGAGAGACAACTCAAAAGAAAAGGCACAAGGTATGATTCAAAACCTTATTCAAATTCGTCTTTATCTTGGAAACAGTAATTGGAGTAAAAAGGATGATAAACCCATTGTTAAGCCTAAAATTGATGGAATTAAAGGCAAAAATGAATTTGGCAACAAGGGTAAAGGTGAGAATCAACCTAATCAAAGTAGAGGTATTAAGTGTTTTAAGTGCCTTGGACATGGACATATAGCACGTGAATGTCCAAATAAGAGAGTTATGATTATAAAAGATGGGAATATAGAATCTGAAAGTGAAAGAGAGGATGGTGATGACATTCCAGAGGATACTAGTGACGTAGAGTATGCTAAAGGTGAAATTTTGGTTATTCAACGCACACTTAGTTTGCAAAGTAAAAATGATGAACATGGTGAACAACGTGAAAATCTGTTTCATACTCATTGTTTGATTGCTAACAAGTTGTGCAATGTGATTGTTGATAGCGGAAGTTGTACCAATGTGGCAAGTACCTTGCTTGTGGAGAAACTGAAATTGCCTACTATCAAACATCCGAAACCTTACAAGTTGCAATGGTTGAATGATAGTGGTGTAGTAAAGGTAAATCAGCAAGTGTTAGTTCATTTTCAATTGGTAGATATAAGGATGAAGTTTGGTGTGATGTGGTACCTATGTATGCTGGTCATATGTTGTTGGGGAGACCATGGCAATATGATCGTAGGGTAACACATGATGGGTTCAAGAACCGTTATTCCTTGATCATGGATGGACGAAATATCGGCTTGGACCGTTGTTGCCTCAGAAGACAATTCTTGAAGACCAGATGCATAAAACAACAATATGAGGAGCTTGAGTCTTCGTTAACCAAAACTTTTGGGAGGGAGCAAGAAAGAGAGAAAAAGAAAAGATGAGATGAGTGATAAAAATAAGAGTATTGGGAAACACAAGGGGAGAGAAAACAAGGAAGGCTTGAGTGAAAGAAAAATGAGTGTTTATGCCAAAATGAGTGATGTAAAAAGGCCTTAATCATGAGGCAGCCCTTACTTGTACTTATGTACAAGGACATTTTGATTTCTTCTAACAAAATTGACAAAAGTTTGCCTAGTGTTATTGTTAATCTTTTGCAGGAAAATGAGGATATCTTTCGAAGAAGTTCCCAATGGTTTGCCACCAATTAGAGGAATTGAGCATCAAATTGATTTCATTCAGTGCAAGCATACCAAATAGGCCAGCATATAGATGCAACCGAGAAGAGACCAAGGAAATCCAAAAGCAAGTCGGTGAGCTTATGGAAAAGGGGTATGTCTTGAGAAAGCATGAGTCCATGTGCAATTCTGTTCTTTTGGTGCCTAAAAGGATGGATCTTGGAGAATGTGTGTTGATTGCAGAGCTATCAACAAAATCACTGATAAAGTATCGACATCCTATTCCTAGGCTAGATGACATGTTAGATGAATTGCATGGTTCTTGTCTATTTTCAAAAATTGATTTGAAATCTGGATATCATCAAATAAGAATGCATGAGGGTGATGAATGGAAAAGCTGCTTTCAAAACTAAACATGGTTTATATGAATGGTTAGTGATGCCTTTTGGCCTAACTAACGCACCTAGCACTTTTATGAGATTGATGAACCATATTTTGCGTGCTTACATTGGAAAGTTTGCAAGTGGTTTATTTTGATGATATACTTGTGTATAGCAAAAGTTTAGATGAGCATGTAACACATTTAAAAGCTATTTTTGATGTGCTTAGAAAAGAAAAGTTATATGCTAATCTACAGAAATGTACTTTTTGCACTAATGAAATTACTTTTCTTGGATATGTTGTAAGCGATAATGGAATACATGTTGATCAAGAAAAAGTAAAAGTAATTAAAGAGTGGCCAAAACCCACTAGTGTTAGTGATGTTAGAAGTTTTCATGGTCTTGCTAGCTTTTATAGAAGATTTATTAAAGATTTTTCTACCATTGCTGCACCATTAACTGAATGCATCAAAAGAATATTGAATTCAGATGGGGTAAACAACAAGATGATGCTTTTAACTTGCTTAAAGACAAACTCAGTTCAAAGCACCTTTGCTTGCTTTACCTAACTTTGCTAAAACTTTTGAGATTGAGTGTGATGCGAGTGGAGTAGGTATTGGAGGAGTCTTAATACAAGAGGGTCGACCCATTGCATTCTTTAGTGAGAAGCTAAATGGAGCAAGTCTTAACTACTCGACATATGATAAAGAATTTTATGCTCTGGTAAGAGTATTAGAGACATGGAGCACTATCTTTGGCACAAGGAATTCATTATACATACCGATCATGAATCTTTGAAATATCTCAAAGGACAAGGAAAGCTAAGTCGTAGGCATGCAAAATGGGTGGAGTTTATTGAATCCTTTCCATACATCATCAAGTACAAACAAGGTAAAGAAAATGTGGTCGCCGATGCTCTTTCTAGAAGGTATGCTCTAATTTCTAAACTTGATGCAAAATTATTGGGTTTTGAATACATTAAAGATTTATACAATTCTGACCATGATTTTGCTAATGTTTATGGGGCATGTGAAAAAGGGGGTTTTGATAAGTTCTTTAGGCATTATGGTTTTCTTTTCAAAGAAAACAAGCTGTGTTCCTCAATGTTCAATGAGAGAATTACTTGTGAGAGAAGCACATAGTGGAGGTTTAATGGGACATTTTGGAGTTAGAAAAACTTTAGATTTGTTAAGTGATCATTTCTTATGGCTACACATGAAAAGGAATATTGAAAGATTGTGTGAGAAATGCATCACTTGTAAACAAGCTAAATCTAAAGTAATGCCTCATGGGTTATATACACCACTTCCTATAGCTAATGAACCTTGGGTTGATATATCCATGGACTTTGTCTTAGGTTTACCTAGGTCAAAAGGAGGAGAGATTCTATTTTTGTTGTTGTTGATAGGTTTAGCAAGATGGCACATTTCATTCCTTGCCATAAAGCAGATGATGCAACACATGTTATGGACTATTTTCAAAGAAATTGTGAGGTTACATGGCATCCCAAGGACAATTGTGAGTGATAGAGATGTGAAGTTTCTTAGCCACTTTTGGAGAACGCTTTGGAGTAAGTTGGGTACAAGATTGTTGTATTCAACCACTTGTCATCCACAAACAGATGGACAAGCGGAGGTGGTAAATCGAACTTTATCAACACTTTTGAGGCCATAATTCAAAAAATTTAAAAATTGGGAGGAGTGTTTGCCACATGTAGAGTTTGCTTATAATAGAAGTGTGCATGCTACAACAAATCATTCCCCATTTGAAGTTGTGTATGGGTTCAATCCATTAACTCCTATGGATTTGCTACCTTTACCATTGGAAAAGGCCAATTTGGATGGTAAGCAAAAAGCTGATTTTGTCAAAGCATTGCATGAAAAGTCCGAACACAAATTGAAAAGAAAACTCTACAATATGAGAAACAACACAACAAAGGCAAAACAAGTATTGTTCGAACACTGGTACTGGGTTTGGGTACACTTAAGGAAGGAAAGATTTCCTAGTCATAGAAAGTCTAAACTAATGCCAAGAGGAGATGGTCCATTTCAAGTCATTCAAAAAATCAATGACAATGCATATAATTGGAACTACCAGGTGAGTATGGCAACATTAATGCAACATTCAATGTTTCGATCTATCTTTGTTTGATGTAGGTGATGGAGGCTATGATTCGAGGCGAATCCTTTCCAGAAAGGGGAATGATATAAACCAGCAAGTTGATCATAATTCGATTAAAGACCCTTTAACTATTCATGGAGGACCAATGACGAGAGCTAAAGCTAAGAGGATGAAAGAAGCTTTAACCTGTTTATTGGAAAACATTTGGAAGGATCAAGCTAGTCAAGACTCGAGTCAAGATTCCAAGGTTACAAGAAGAGCCTAAAATGATCAACTTGATCATGAAAGAGAAGGACAAAGTTAAAGACCTCATCTTGAAGAAGAAAAGTCTATTCACTATGTTTACCAAAATTCATGAATTAAGAATATGAATGTTATTTAATGCATTCATTCCTTTTGTACTATCCTCATACTATATAAATGAGGCTGAATCAAAGTGTAGACAGACAATTTGGAAAGTATAACAATTCTTCAACACCGGTGAGTGTTTTGTTTTAAGTTCTTGCATGAACTTTAGAACTTATCAGGCTTTTACACTGCTTGTGGCGTTCAAACCAAATCTTTGCTTTTCTTTTGACTTATCAGACTTTTAGTTTGTGGCGTCTTAAGGGAATTCAAAGTGCTATTCTAGTTATTTCATCAATTTTCTATTGATAAGTAATTAGAATAGTTTCCCTTACTTCATTCTTGAACGATCCGCCTTGTTTCAATTCGTTGGAGGGTGTCAATTTGCATTCCATATGTATCATAGCTCTTTAGCTATCGGGGTGTATGGTTGCTAAATTGATGATTTCCATCAGGTAGATACAAGGATGAAGTTTGGTGTGATGTGGTCTCTATGTGTGTTGGTCACATGTTGTTAGGGAGACCATGACAATATGATCGTAGGGTAATACATGATGGGTTCAAGAACTATTATTCCTTGATCATGGATGGACAGAAATATCAGCTTGGAACTTTGCCTTTGAAGATAATTCTTGAAGAGATGTGCATAAAATAACAATATGAGGAGCTTGAGTCTTCATTAATCAAAACTTTAGGGAGAGAGCAAGAAAGAGAGAAAAAAAAAGAATGAGATGAGTGATAAAAATGAGAGTATTGGGAAACACAAGGGGTGAGAAAACAATGAAGGCTTGAGTGAAAGAAAAATGAGAGTTTATGCCAAAATGAGTGATGTAAAAAAAGCCTTAACTATGAGGCAGCCCTTACTTATACATATATACAAGGACATTTTGATATCTTCTAACAAAATTAATAAAAGTTTGCCTAATGTTATTGTTGATCTTTTGCAGAAAAATGAGGATATCTTTCCCGAAGAAGTTCCCAATAGTTTGCCACTAATTAGAGGAATTGAGCATCAAATTGATTTTATTATAGGTGCAAGCATACCAAATAGGCCAGCTTATAGATGCAACTCCGAAGAGACTAAGGAAATCCAAAAGTAAGTCAGTGAGCTTATGGAAAAGGAGTATGTGCGAGAAAGCATGAGTCCATATGCAGTTCATATTCTTTTGGTGCCAAAAAAGGATGGATCTTGGAGAATGTATATTGATTGTAGAGCCATCAACAAAATCACGGTAAAGTATCAACATTGTATTCTTAGGCTAGATGACATGTTGGATGAATTACATAGTTCTTGTCTATTTTTAAAAATTGATTTGAAATCTGGATATCATCAAATAAGAATGAAAGTAATGAATGGAAAACAACTTTCAAAACTAAACATGATTTATATGAATAGTTAGTGATGCCTTTTGGCCTAACTAATGTACCTAGCACTTTTATGAGATTGATGAACCATATTTTGTGTGCTTACATTAAAAGGCTTGTAGTGGTTTATTTTGATGATATATTTGTGTATAGAAAAAGTTTAGATGAGTATGCAACACATTTAAAAGCTATTTTTGATGTGCTTAGAAAAGAAAAGTTATATGCTAATCTATAGAAATACACTTTTTACACTAATGAAATTGCTTTTCTTGGATATGTTGTAAATGATAAAGGAATACATGTTGATCAAGAAAAAGTAAAAGTTATTAAGGAGTGGCCAAAACCCACTAGTGTTAGTGATGTTAAAAGTTTTCATGGTCTTGCTAGCTTTTATAGAAGATTCATTAAAGATTTTTCTATAACTACTGCACCATTAATTGAATTCATCAAAAAGAATATGGGATTTAGCTTACTTAAATCCCATTGCTTTTAAACAATAAGATGATGCTTTTAACTTACTTAAAGACAAACTTAGTTCAGCACCATTGCTTGCTTTACCTAATTTTACTAAAACTTTTGAGATTGAGTATGATGCGAGTGGAATAGGTATTGGATGAGTCTTAATGCAAGAAGGCATACCCATTGCATTCGTTAGTGAGAAGCTAAGTGGAGCAAGTCTTAACTATCCGACATATGATAAAGAATTTTATGCTTTAGTAAGAGTGTTAGAGACATGGCTGCACTATCTTTGGTATAAGAAATTTATTATACACACAGATCATGAGTCTTTGAAATATCTTAAAGGACAAAGAAAGTTAAGTCGTGGGCATGCAAAATGGGTGGAGTTTATTAAATCCTTTCCATACATCATCAAGTACAAACAAGGTACGGAAAATGTGGTCGTTGATGCTCTCTCTAGAAGGTATGCTCTAATATCTAAACTTGATGAAAAATTATTAGGTTTTGAATGTTAGGATCTAAAAGGCACTAAGAGGGTGGGGGGGTGAATTAGTGCAGTGGATTAAAATTGTACTTTTGAAATCGATTTTACAAAAACACAAGTTCGTAGGAAGATTTTGATTTGACGAAAGAGAACTTAAAAGTAATTGCTTGAGTAAAGGAAATAACAAGGAACTGAACAACTTACAGCTAAGTAATGAAATAATTCAAAAATATAAACACTCATACATTCATGAACACAATGATGTATAGTGGTTCGGTCAAATGACCTACATCCACTCTTGAAGCCTTCATGATGAGGCTCCGCTCTTCCACTAGCAAATCCTTTGAAGGGGAAAGACCAAATACCCCTTTTACAACCCTTTACAAGAGGTTCACACTCTTACAAGATTTCTCAAGAACAAGGAGGAGGTGAACACTTAGCAAGATACAAGACTATTCAAGACTAATCAAAGACTTTAACTCAAGGCTTTTAACTCTCAAAAGGGTCCCCTTTCAGCTGAGAAAGGGGGGGTATTTATAGATCCAAAGTGGATTCAAATTTGGGCTATAAATTTGAAATCAAATTGGAGTTCCCGGTTCTGGCGGTGTTAGAGGCCGTGCCACCGCCTGTGTCTGTGTACAGGGGCGGTGCCACCGCCCCAGGCTGGGTGGTTCAACCGCCTGGCCCATTCAGCCAAGGCTGAATGGGCCTTAAATGGCTGAATGGGCCCTGTTTAAGGCCCAACTCGGCCCAGTAGAGGCCCGGTTGGCCCCCACTGAATTTAGGCAAGATTTTTTTTCTAAATCCTTGCTCTACTCATGTGCAAACTACGAACTTAAAAATATAACTCAAAGTGATTTGACCCGACACTCTTCAAGTCAACTTTCGGCGAGCTTTACGGCGAGATTCCGGTAGGCCTCCGATGCTTCCCTCGGATTGCTTCCAGCAGACTCCCAACATACTCCCGGATTATATGGTGAGCTCAACGAGTCTTCGGCTAGCTTCCGAATCTTCCCAGTAAGTCCCGCAAACCTTCGACGATCTTTGCGATGAACTTCCGAAAACTTCGGCAAGTCCCTGATTTGATCTTGGATGGTTCCGACAACACTTCCGATGATCTCTCGGACTTCCGATAAACTCTTGAACCCCCGACGGACTTGACCTCGATAAATCGCTTTTTGTTTTCTTCCCATCGTAGTTGTTCCTACACACTTATCTCGACAAAGTAGATTAGAACAAATATTTCACCAATTGACTTCATCATCAAAATCCGAGATTCAACAATCTCCCCCTTTTTGATGATGACAATCAATTGATGATAGAGTTACTCTTAACTCCCCCTATCTATATGTCATAGATAATAAAAATTGCTTGAATTCAATTTTTGAATTCAACACAATAAGTTTAACATATGAAAGAAAAACTTCATGATTTACTTAATGATGACAAAGTCGATGTTGGACATTCATGATTAAGATGTCAAATAGGTATCAAATGATATCAATGAAGTATACACAATAAAAACATGATATCAAGAACCTAAATAAGTATTTTAAGCATATAACTTGCAATAACTTGTAAAGCATGGGAAATGCATATAACTTTCAACGTATTGCATTTACATATTATTTTTTCCCCTTTGTCATCAACAAAATGGAAAAGAGGGATTCATATTATGAGTGCGCATCCAAATATATGTAATAATAAAGGATGTCCGAAAAATATCACAAATATGGAAAAGGAAATCATTCAGAAATCCGAATATCATTCCATAGTGCCCAAGAAGATGTAGTGAAGATAATACAACATATTTGTTTTTAGAGATGGGATGAAGTCAAAAAGAATTCGATGAAAAGAAACCCAAGAGGAAAGATAAAAACTAAAAAGATTTGGAATCAAATCGATGAAAACCAAAATTTCAAGGAAAGATATCATATAATAAAGCTCACTTATTAGGACAATTTAACATGCTTAATTCCCTTCTAATAAAATCAAATTATTCCTCATTTAAAGGTTTTGTAAAAATGTCCGCTAATTGATGATTTGTATCAACAAATTCAAGGGTGACATCTTTACTACTTACATGATCACGTATAAAATGATGCCTAATGTCAATGTGCTTAGCTCGAGAGTGTTGAATCGGATTTTTAGTTAGACAGATAGCACTCGTGTTATCACATTTTATAGGAATGTTTTTTAAGTAAATTCCATAGTCTTCTAGTGTATTTTTCATCCAGATAACCTATGCACAGCATGCACTTGCAGCTATATATTTGGCTTCTGCCATAGATAGTGCAACCGAATTTTGTTTATTGGAAGTCCAAGAAACAAGTGCATGTCCTAGAAATTGGCATGTTCCGGATGTGCTTTTCTATCTATTTTACATCCACCAAAATCCGCATCTGCATAAGCTCTTAAATCAAAGTTATCGGATTTTGGATACTATAATCCATGATTAGGAGTCCCTTTAAGATATCTAAGGATTCTCTTAACAGCTTTGAAGTGAGATAGCTTAGGATTAGCTTAGAATCTTGCACATAGCCTTACACTAAACATGATGTCAGGTCTGGTTGCAGTGAGATAAAGCAGGCTACCTATCATGCCCCTATAAGTTTTTTGATCAAAACTTTCTCCATTTTCATCCATATCTAATTTAGTGGAGGTGCTCATAGGAGTGCTAATATCTTTTGATCCATCCATGTTAAATCGTTTTAACAATTCTAATGTGTATTTTGATTGATTTAGAAATATATCATCACTTAGTTGCTTGATTTACAATCCTAAAAAGTAATTTAGTTCTCCCATTAGGCTCATCTCAAATTCATCACTCATATTCTTAGCAAATGATTCACATAGTGATTTATTAGAAGAACCAAAAATAATATCATCAACATAAATTTGAATAATAAGAAAATTATTTTCAAAATGTTTAATAAACAATGTAGTATCAACCTTGCCTTTAGTGAAATTATTTGAAATTTAAAAAGAACTAAGCCTCTCATACCAAGCCCTAGGGGCTAATTTTAGACCATATAGAGCCTTAGTTAGCTTAAACACATGGTTAGGAAAAAGTGAGTTTTCAAATCCGGGTGGTTGTTCGACATACACTTCTTCGGAAATAAAACCATTTAAGAATGCACTTTTGACATCCATTTGAAATAATTTGAAATCATTACTACTAGCATAGGCAAGGAGCATCCTAATGGCTTCTAATCTTGCCACCGGAGCAAAGGTCTCTTCCTAATCGATACCTTCTTCTTGGTTAAAACCTTTGGCCACTAGTCTAGCCTTGTTTCTAACCACGATACCGTATTCATCTTGCTTGTTTCTAAAGACCCCACTTAGTACCAATAACTAAGTGGTTATTAGTTCTAGGAACAAGCTTCCATACCTCATTCCTCTCAAATTGATTCAATTCTTCTTGCATTGCGATAACCCAAGAATTATCTTTCAAGGCATCAACAATGCATTTTGGTTCAACTTGAGAAAGAAAAGCGGCATGGGCACAAAAATCTTTGAAAGAAGAGCGAGTTTGAACCCCTTTCAATGCATCTCCTATAATTAACTACTTGGGATGAGAGCATCTACATACTTCCATTCCTTGGGTAAGGATGTTTGGGAAGAAGAAGCATCCAAGTTGTCATTTTGAGGAGAGGGTTCATTCAAATTCAAATTATCAAAGCCAAAATCATCATCAAAATCTTTCTTCTTAAATTCAAAAATTTCATTAAAAACCACATGAATAGATTCTTCTATAACTAAGGTTCTTTTGTTGAAAACACGAAAAGCCTTAGAAACAGAAGAATAACCAAGAAATATGCCTTCATTGGATTTTGCATCGAATTTTTCTAAGGCATCCTTTTCATTTAAAATAAAGCATTTACCACCAAAAACTTTAAAATAAGAAACATTGGGTTTTTTTATCATTCCATAATTCATATGGAGTTTTAGATAGGGATGGTCTCACTAGAACTCTATTCATAACATAACAAGTCGTATTCACGGCTTCAGCCCAAAAATATTTTGGTAAATTATATTCATTTAACATAGTTCTAGCCATTTCTTGCAAACTTCTATTTTTCCTTTCCACTACTCCATTTTGTTGTGGATTTTTTGGAGTAGAGAAGTTATGATTATATCCGTTTATTTCACAAAAATTTTGGAAGTCATGATTTTGAAATTCACCTCCATGATCACTTTGAATTGATGAAATCATAAAACCTTTTTCATTTTGAGTGAGTTTACAAAATTTAGAGAAACATTTGAAACAATCACTTTTGTGAGCCAAGAAATAGGTCCAAGTGTATCTACTATAGTCATCCACAATTACAAAGGCATATTTGCTACCTCCTAGGCTTGTTATGTCAATTGGTCCAAATAAGTCCAAATGGATCAATTGTAATGGTCTAGTGGTGCTAATTTGATTTTTTGATTTGAAACTAGTTTTTATTTGTTTTCCTAGTTGACATGCATCACATACCTTGTCCTTAACGAATTTCATGTTTGAGATTCCTCTTACTAACTCTCTAGATGAAATCTTAGAAATTAGTTTCATGCTTGCATGGCCTAATCTCCTATGCCAAAGCCAAGCATCATCATTCAAAATCGAAAAACACATTTCATTACTTAATTCATCAATATTTATGGTGTAGATATTGTTTTGTTTTAAAGCAATCATGGATATGTCATTGTTTGGTTTTTCAATGATGCAAACGTTAGATTCAAATCTAACAACATAACCTTTATCGCATAATTGACTAATGCTTAAAAGATTATGTTTTAAACCATCAACTAACAACACATCATCAATTGAAAAACTTGATTTGTTACCTATGGTTCCTTTGCCAATGATTTTACCCTTGTTGTTGTCTCCGAAGGTGACATACCCTTCTTCTTTGCTAGTGAGCATAGAGAAATGAGATGGATCTCCGGTCATGTGCCTTGAGCATCCACTATCAAGATACCATTTCTTGCTCCTAGCTTGTGAGTTTGTCTACAAAAGAGGATGGTTTTTAGGTACCCATTTGATTTTGGGTGCCTTACAAATTGATCTACTTAATTTGTAATTTAACATTGAATTGTTTATGGTTCCTTTAGGAACCCATATCAATTTTTGTGGACTAATTTTCTTGAATGGACATTTGTAAGCAACATGTCTCATTTTACCACAAAAATTACATTTCAAATGGGGTGATACATGCAATGTAGGACCTTTAATGAAGGTGGTGGGATTTTGGTGAGAACCACTCACAAATCCGATTCCACTTCTATTTCCGACGTGACCCTTGTTAGCAAGGATCATGTCCAAGCCCTTGCTACCAACCTTAAACTTGTTTAGGGTCTCTTTAAGTAGCAGGTTCTCCTTTTTTGTTGCATCTAAGTGTTCACACTTAGAGCATGGGGGTAGAGAAGGGGTTTGAAGACTATTGAAGTTACTTTGTAATAAAGCATGCTCTTTCTTAAGCAAATTGAACTTCTTACTGATAGTTCTACATTCATCAAATAACTCATGAAAAGCAATAGAAAGTTCATCGAAAGATAACTCTTCATTAAATAACTCACTAACCTCTTCTCCTAATGCCATTAGCGCGAAGTTGGCCTCCTCTTTGTTGCTAGCTTCTTCAACCTCGGAGTCACTTGAATCATCCCACGTGGCCTTCAAAGCTTTTTTCTTCTTGAATTGCTTCTTCTTGGCTTGAGGGCATTCATTCTTGAAGTGTCCCGGCTTCTTGCATTCGTAGCAAATAACTTGATCCTTTTTGTGTTCAAATTTATTTTTTGTGTCATTTTTAAATTTGTTCTTTCTTATAAATTTCTTAAACTTTCGAGTTAAAAGTGCAATGTCATTGTCACTGTCCTCATCACTTAATGTTCCTTTCAAGTGGTCTTCTTGTGTTCTAAGTGTCATATCCTTCCTGTTCTTTGGAAGGGGGTTCTCAAGCTCTTCATGAGTATGACACGTCATCTCGTAGGTCATTAGAGACCCAATAAGTTCTTCAAGCGAAAATACTTTAAGATCCTTGGCCTCTTGAATGGTCGTAACCTTTGGATCCCAACTCTTTGGAAGAGATCTTAAAATTTTAGTTACCAATTCAAAATTAGAAAAACCTTTACCAAGAGCTTTATGTCCATTGATGACATCCGTAAAGCAGGTGCACATGTCTCCAATTGACTCATTTGGTTTCATCCGAAAAAGTTCATAGGAATGCATAAGAATGTTGATTTTGGACTCTTTCACTCGGCTAGTGCCTTCATGAGTGATTTCAAGAGTGTGCCAAATATCAAATGCCGATTCACAAATAGAAACCCGATTAAACTCATTCTTATCAAGCGCACAAAATAAGGCATTCATAGCCTTTGCATTGAGAGCAAAAATCTTCCTTTCCGACTTATTCCACTCACTCATCGGAAGAGAAGATTTTGCAAAGCCATTTTCAACAATATTCCAAAGTTCGAAGTCCATAGAAATGAGAAAAATCCTCATACGAGTCTTCCAATACGTATAATCCGACCCATTAAACATAGGCGGACGAGTAATGGAGTGACCCTCTTGCATACCGGAGTAGGCAATCTCTCTTGGGTTTTAAAGCAATATGAGAGCAAACCTTGCTCTGATACCAATTGTTAGGATCTAAAAGGCACTGAGAGGGGGGGGGGGGTGAATTAGTGCAGCGGATTAAAATCGTACTTTTGAAACCGATTTTACAAAAACACAAGTTCGTAGGAAGATTTTGATTTGACAAAAGAGAACTTGAAAGTAATTGCTTGAGTAAAGGAAATAACAAGGAACTGAACAACTTGTAGCTAAGTAATGAAATTATTCAAAAATGTAAACACTCACACATTCATGAACACAATAATGTATAGTGGTTCGGTCAAATGACCTACATCCACTCTTGAAGCCTTCACGATGAAGCTCCGCTCTTCCACTAGCAAATCCTTTGAAGGGGAAGGACCAAATACCCCTTTTACAATCCTTTACAAGAGGTTCACACTCTTACAAGATTTCTCAAGAACAAGGAGGAGGTGAACACTTAGCAAGAGACAAGACTTTTCAAGACTAATCAAAGACTTTAACTCAAGATTTTTAACTCTCAAAAGGGTCCCCTTTCAGCTGAGAAATGGGGGGTATTTATAGATCCAAAGTGGATTCAAATTTGGGCTCCAAATTTGAAATCAAATTGGAGTTCCCGGTTCTGACGGTGTCAGAGGCGATGCCACCGCCTGTCAGAGGCGGTGCCACCGCTGTGTAATGGTATGTGCGGGCGGTGCTACCACTGCTTCAGTGGGCGGTGCCATCGCCCCAGGTTGGGTGGTTCAACCGCCTGGCCCATTCAGCCAAGGCTGAATGGGCCCTGTTTAAGGCCCAACTCGGCCCAGTAGAGGCCCGGTTGGCCCCCACTGAATTTAGGCAGGATTTTTTCTAAATCCTTGCTCTACTCATGTGCAAACTACTAACTTAAAAACATAACTAAAAGTGATTTGACCAGACACTCTTCAAGTCAACTTCCAGTGAGCTTTACGGCGAGATTCTGGCAGACTTCCGATGCTTCCCTCGGATTTCTTCCAGCGGACTCCTAGCATACTCCCGGATTGTATGGCGAGCTCAACGAGTCTTTGGCTAGCTTCCGAATCTTCCCGGTAAGTCCACGAACCTTCAACGATCTTTGCGATGAACTTCCGAAAACTTCGGCAAGTCCCTGATTCGATCTTGGATGGTTCCGGCAACACTTTCGACGATCTCTCGAACTTCCGATGAACTCTTGAACCCTCGACGGACTTGACCTTGGTAAATCGCTTTATGTTTTCTTCCCATCGTAGTTGTTCCTACACACTTATCTCGACAAAGTAGATTAGAACAAATATTTCACCAATTGACTTTATCATCAAAATGCGAGATTCAACATTGAATACATTAAAGATTTATACAATTCTGACTATAATTTTGCTAATGTTTATGGGGCATGTAAGAAAGGAGATTTTGATAAGTTCTTTAAGCATAATGGTTTTCTTTAAAAAAAAAATAAGTTGTGTGTTCCTCAATGTTCAATGAGAGAATTACTTGTGAGAGAAGCATATAGTGGAGGTTTAATGGGACATTTTAGAGTTAGAAAAATTTTATATGTGTTAAGTGATCTTTTTTTTTTTTCCACACATGAAAAAAGATGTTAAAAGATTGTGTGAGAAATGCATCACTTGTAAGCAAGCTAAACCTAAAGTAATGCCTCATAGGTTATATACACCCCTTTATATAGCTAGTGAGCCTTGGGTTGATATATCCATGGACTTTGTCTTAGGTTTACTTAGGTCAAAAGGAGGAAGAGATTCTACTTTTGTTGTTGTTGATAGGTTTAGCAAGATGGCACATTTCATTCCTTGCTATAAAATAGATGATACAACATATGTTGTGGGATTGTTTTTCAAAGAAATTATGAGATTACATGGCATCCCAAGGACAATTGTGAGTGATAGAGATGTGAACTTCCTTAACCACTTTTGGAAAACACTTTGGAGTAAGTTGGGTACAAGACTGTTGTATTCAACTACTTGTCATCCGCAAATAGATGGACAAACGGAGGTAATAAATCAAACTTTATCAACATTTTTTAGGGCCATAATTCAAAAGAATTTAAAAAATTAGGAGGAATGTTTGCCACATGTAGAGTTTGCTTATAATAGAAGTGTGCATGCTACAACAAACCATTTCCCATTTGAAGTTATGGATGGGTTCAATCTATTAACTCCTATGGATTTGCTACCTTTACTATTAGAAAAGGCCAATTTGGATGATAGGCAAAAAGCTGATTTTGTCAAAGCATTGCATGAAAAAGTCCAAACACAAATTGAAAAGAAAAATCTATAGTATGAGAAACAATACAACAAAGGCCGAAAGAAAGTAGTATTTGAACCTGTTGATTGGGTTTGGGTACACTTTAGGAAGGAAAGATTTTCTAGTCATAGGAAGTCTAAACTAATGCTAAGAGGAGATGGTCCATTTCAAGTCCTTCAAAAAATCAATGACAATGCATACAAGCTGGAACTAACAAGTGAGTATGGTAATATTAATGCAACATTCAATATTTCTGATTTATGTTTGTTTGATGTAAGTGATGGAGGCACTGATTCGAGGATGAGCCTTTCAAGGAAAGAGAGAATGATATGAACTAGTAAATTGATCAAAATTCTATTAAAGACCCTTTAATTATTCATGGAGGACCAATGGCATGAGCTAAAGCTAAGAGGATGAAAGAAGCTTTAACTTGTTTATTAAAAAATATTTAGAAGGATCAAGCTAGTCAAGACTCAGTCAAGGTTTTATGGTTGCAAGAAGAGCTTAAAATGATTAATATGATCATGAAGAGAGAAGGACAAATTTGAAAACCTCATCTTGAAGAATAAAAATCCATTCAACAATGTTTGCCAAAATTCATAAATTAGGAATATGAATATTATTTAATGCATTCATTCCCTTTGTACTTAGGCTCATACTATATAAATGAGGTTGACTCCCACTGTAGGACAGATAATTTGGGAAGTATAACAATTCTTCAACAACAGTGAGTGTTTTATTTTTAAGTTCTTGTATGAACTTTAGAACTTATCAGGCTTTTCTACTTATGGCATTCAAAATCAAATCTTTGCTTTTCCTTTCGACTTATCAAACTTGTTAGTTTGTAGCGTCTTAAGGGAATTCAAAGTGCTATTCTAATTGGTTCATTAATTTTCTATTGATAAGTGATTAGAATAGTATCCCTAATTTATTTTTAATTGATCCGCCTTGTTTACAATTCATTGGAGGATGTCAATTTGCATTCCATATATATCATAGCTCTTTAGCTATCGGAGTGTATGATTACTAAGTTGATGATTTTCATCATGTCATATATCTATAAGAATTATATTTTGATATAGAAATTAGAATGGATCCCGTATTGTTTTCACATATCATAAAGAGTAACGATTCTGAAAAGTAATATGATATAATAAAAGAAGAGTTAAAGTCAATAACGAGAATGGTGTCCGATGAATTCATCGAATTGTCTAATAATTATAAAAGAGTCTGTTATATAAATATGACTCAAGAGAGAATATCGAATGATATAATGGTCAGACTTTTAGTTTTTAATATGGTTATAGATTTTACTCATAAAGAATGTATCAACCATAACGAGACATGTAGTTTTTAAATAAACTCATTAAGAATAATCATGATATTATTAACTCATTATAAGTTTGAGTTACATCATAATGATATGAAAATAAATTTTTGTTTAAGGATCTAGTTTCATATGGGTTACTCTAAATGACTCGTAGAAAAAATGAAAGAAATATAAAATTTAGTATACAAATTCAAGAATCTATTTATGATCTTCAATAAGCTTTTAGACAATGATATATAAAGCTTCTTGATATCATTGATTTTTTTAGATGTAAGAAAAATAATGTTCATTAGTATTAATATCTAAAGATCAGTGGGAGTAAGTTTATTATATTGATCATATATGTGGATAATATTTTGATTATCAATAGCGATCTTGGTTTATTATACTAAATCAAGAAATTATCACTAAGAATTTTAAGATAGTTGATATGAATGAGACATCTTATATTATTAGTATTAAGATACTCATGGATATATCTCAATAATTTTTAAGATTGTCTCCGAAAAGATATATTAATCGAGTCATGAAAATATTTAATATATAATTTTATTTAATAAATCATAAAAGTAGAATTTTAGTCAAAAGTGAGTGATTTAAAATGACTTGAAAAGAATCAGATAAAAAGAATATTTTTTATATATGCATAGTTGAAAGTCTATGCTCAAGCATATGTTAGAATAGATATCAGCTGTTATAATTAAAATACTGAGTAGATATTTGAGTTATTTAGAAGCAAAAATATTAAAAGACTATAAAAAAAGTAATAAAATATCTAGAAGAGACGATGGATTATATGCTCACATGTATGGAATTATATCAACGTGAAATGATGATATTTTTTATATGTTGATTCTATGAATTGCCTCAATAATAGGAAGTCCACTTTACGATTAATATCTATATCAATTAAAGGGATAATTTATTATTATATTATTAATAATAATGAAAGTTGATTTTGTGATATGTTTTGAGGCCATTGATTAAACTTTATAACTGTAAAATTTTATCTTAGGACTTGGTGTGGTCAAATCAATTGCTAGGTCGCTGAAGATATTTTATGACATCGCAATAATTTTTTTCTCTAAGAATGACAAGTACTATTGTATCTCTATGCATTATGGTAAAAAGTACTTGATGGTTAGAGAAGACGAATCTAAAAATATCTAATGTAAATTAATTACTTGAGTTCCATTGTATTGATTGCTGATCCATTTACTTAAGACTTATAGCCTAAAGTGTTTTAAAAAAACATGTTCTTATGATTGGGTTTGTGAGTAACCCATAAAGGATATGGTGATACATATTTGAGTGGATAATATAATTGACATTTTTACTTACATACTTAAAGTTATTTATTTCTGCTATCCTGTTCACGGTTATGTATATACATATCATGGTTGAATGCGATGATAGGATTATCTTGACAAGACAAATGATAGAACCCTAGAGGAATTCTATAGAGATTGATCTTTGAGGGGGATCAACCCTTGGAACACTATAGGGGTTCCACCCTCCAAGTAGCCTAGTGGCTACAATTCTTGATTGATCTTTCTTATTCCAAAGAGGTGGAGGCTACAAGCTTATATAGAGCTCCAAACCCTAGCCCTAGGGGCTGCTTCCTAAGTGAACTACCCAATTTTCCCTCAACCTTAGCGGGCCAGCCCAGTAACAAGGGGGGCGGCGGCTAAGAAGCCCAAAGACCTAAATATAAACCCTAGCCTCTCTTCTTTATAGGATAGAGGCGGCTAGGTGGGGTTTATTACATTCTCACAGGGTTTTTATTAGCTGCTACATGGTTGAGTAGGACCTAACCCTGCTAGGGTCCTATCAAGCCCGCCCTCTTCAAATCAGCCTTGTCCTCAAGGCTGGGGTTCCATGAACTCAGGGAACCGGGACTTCAGCTCCTCATATGATTCCCATGTGGCATCTTCGAGTGGTAAATTAGTCCAATGTACTAGTACTTCAGTAGAGGGACGTCGACGACGCATCACGACTCTACGGTCAAGGATGGCTTGTGGTTGGATTTGAATATTTCCATCATCAGTGGTGTTGGGCAGTTGGATCTGGGGTGTCTCGTGTTCTCCCAACTTGGGCTTCAAGCATGACACGTGGAAGACAGGGTGAATTTTGGCATCTTCAGGTAATTTAAGTCATGACGCCCACAGCTCCAATATGCTCTATGATCTGATAGAGCCCATAAAAACGTGGAGATAGCTTCATGGAGGCTCGTGTGTTGATGGATAGTTGCTTGTATGGTTGTAGGCGAAGATAAACCTAGTCTCCTACTAAAAATTTTCATTCACTTCTTCGTGTGTCAGCTTGCTACTTCATTCTAGCTTGAGCGGTAGAGAGATTATCCTTTAGCAGCTGTAGGAGTTTGTCCCTATCAGTTAAATCTTGGTCGACCTGATCTACCTTAGTTGAGCCAATTACATACTTTGGAATCACAAGGGCCGGCCGACCATATAATGCTTCATATGGGGTACATTTTGTAGATGAATGATATGTAGTATTATACCACCATTCGGCCCAGGAGAGCCATTTCGTCCACTCCTTTGGTCGATCACTAGGGAAACATCGAAGGTATGTCTCTAAACATCTATTCATCACTTTTGTTTGGTCGTCAGTTTGTGGATGATATGCAGTGCTCATCTTGAGTTTGGTGCCCTATAACTGAAATAACTAGGTCCAAAATTTATTAGTGAAGACCCTATCACAATCACTTACGATGGACCTTGGCATCCCATGTAGTTTAACAATATTTTCTATGAAAATCTGAGCAATACTAATAGCAGTGTAGGGATTTCACACAGCACAAAAATAAGCATATTTCGTAAGTCGATCAACCACCACAAGGATTGTGCTTTTACCTTTGGAAGCTGGCAGCCCTTCGATGAAGTCTATGGAGATGTCAGTCCACACCAAGTCTGGTATGGGTAGTGGTTGTAGTTTCCCTGGACTTGCTACTGTTTCACCTTTTTGCTGTTGACATACATCACATTGTGCTACGTATTCAGAAATAATTTTTTTCATCCCTTTCCAATAAAAGTTTTGCTTCACTCTTTTGTAGGTTCTTAGAAATCCGGAGTGCCCTGCTGAAGGTGTGGAGTGCATTTCATGCAGAATGACTTTGATGCAAGGGGAGTTTGGTATAAGCACAATACGACCTTTATAGCGTAAATCCCTCGAATCCCAAGTATAGTGAGCTATTGCGCTTGGATCCTCCTCTAATTTTTTTTTGATATTGCTAGTTTCTGGATCCTTCTTCCATTCCTCCCTGATGCCCTCGAGGAAGCTGGTGGTAGGAAGAGAGATGGCCAAAAATTTCGCTTGTTGAGGGAGCCGTGAGAGTGCATCTACAACAATGTTTTCTTTCCCCTTTTTGTATATAATTTCAAAATCAATTTCAAGAAGTTTGGTTACCCATTTTTTCTACTGGAGATGCATAAGAAAGCCACCATTTATCTTGTGTAAAACTTTCTCCATTCGTTGGGTTGAAACGATGGTTACGTTACTTCCGTGCTTCCCGCGTAGGGTGACCTGTTTGCCTTTACAATAGAATTTTATAATCAATTTGGAAAAGTTCCAAGAGACATCACCTAGTGTCGTCAGCCATTCTATGCCTAGCACAACCTCATAATTATTAATTGGTAGGAGGAACAAGTCGGCAATAATTTCTTGGCCCTGCAGTAATAGTTTCACCTGTGGGCATCTTTGGTCGCATTTTAGGATTCGACCGTCGGCGACCTTTACGTCAAACTTGCTGTAACCTTCGATGTGGAGCACCATCTGAGCAGCAACCTTACTATTTAGAAAATTATTAGTACTACCTGTATCGATGAGAATGGTGATCGGTTGTTGTTTGAGCAGGCCTCCAACTTTCATCGTTTGCGGATTTGAGTAGCCGGCTAGCGCATGTACCATAAAGTCGGTTGATTGTGGCTCTTCTTCCACATCTTCATCCTCATGTTCAAGACTTTCTTCTGGTTGTTCACTGATTTCTTCTTCCACTGGTTCAATCATAAGAAGTCTCCCTTTTTTACAGCGATGCTCGCGGCTCCACGGCTCGTCACAATGCCAACATAACCCCTTGGCAGATCGGTCTCGAAGCTCTTCTCTAGTCAACCTTTTTGGTGCAGGAGCTCGACTGATAGTAGGGGGGCTGAGGGATTCAATATTGCTGGTTAGGGAGCGACCCGAGTCCTCCGGGCTTCATGGTTCAATCGCTCCCCCTAAAGTCGTGCGAAAGAGATGGCTGCCATAAGCGTGTACGATTGTCGCGCTTTAACTTCTCCCCAGATCTCTGGCTTCAAGCCCTCAATAAATATCCCCAATAACTATTTTTCAGACCAATCATGAGTTTGATTAGATAACTTTTCAAACCTAGTTTGATACTCTTGGATGGTGGAGGTTTGTCGGATCTTTGCTAGTTGTCCGTCGATGTTCTCGTAATCGGTTGGTCCGAAATGGATCAGCAGTCTTTCTTTGAATTGTCGCCATGAGAGGACTCCATGAGTATGTTCAAACCAATCAAACCATTGTATGGCATCTCCTTCAAGATGTATAGATGTAATTTCTACCATAGATGCATCTGCGGTTTTGTAGTACCGAAAATATCGCTCCGCGCGCGAGATCCAACCAATCGGGTCTCCTTCCCATCTAGGGAAGTCCACCCTCATGCGTGGATAGTGGGGATCGGTCATAGAGCCTCCCCTCTCCTGGAGGTCATCTCTTCGATTAGAGCTCTCCCCTTGATGTGATTTCTTTGGGCTCGGTGGTTGACCCAAACTAAGTTCGGCAAAGAGAGTCCGAATCTTCTCCTCCATTCGTGTCTTGAAGGCTTCGAATTTAGCATCAATTGCCTCCTCGGATGCCATAGCATATGTCTCCAAATCTGTAATATTAAGATCTCTTTTTTATTGTCAAGTTAAAGGCATGTATTGGTTGAGAGAAGTGGTGGTTGAAAGGGTTGGTGGATTGGTGAATGTAGGCTGCGGTTTAGGCTTGTTTTATGGCTGTTTTGAGTGCTGTTTGGGGCTACGATTTGATGGATTTGATGGATACCAGATGATAGAACCCCAGAGGAATTCTATGGAGATTGATCTTTGAGGGGGATCAACCCTTGGAACGCTATAGGGGTTCCACCCTCCAAGTAGCTTGGTGGCTGCAATTGTAGATAGAGTTTTGGGCTAAGATGGTAGTGGATGAAGGTTAGGGAAGAGGGTTTTAGATCTGTGGTAGCTCACAGCGAAGATTTGATAAAAATTAGTAGAAATTGCTGCCTATATGTACTGTCTCGTAAGAGCAGAATCATCGTCAAAGAAAAAGCAGTTTCTCGACGAAATTTCTAGCGAAAACTCAGGGGTTTGAGGAGGGGATTTGATGGTAGAATCTTAGTTTAGATAGAAACAAGGATAACAAATTGGATCAAGAAATTTCAGCAGCAAAGCAGTAAAGAAATCGGTGCAAGTTGCGATAGCAGAATTCTTGTCAAAAAATTCCAGTAGTTTGTGATGAGAGATTGCAGCAACACACGAAATTTTTTTTTGTGATGAATTCCACAATAGATCAATCACGGATGGGAGCCAAGATGATCTATAAGGTGCACAAAAAATTTTGTTCAAAAAGGATAAAAATTAGATCGGTTAAAGGTAGCAACCCGCGGCTGAAATTTTCTGTAGCAATCCTTCGTTCGCAAAGATGGTAACTTTTGCGACGCAAGGAATTCGCAGCAAGGGATCGATAGAAAAACTTCTTTTTGATATTTTAGATGAAAAATTGCAGTAGTAAAAGATATTAGTGGTAGAAAAATACCAGATCTCTGATGCAATTGGAGGTGGCGATAGTAGATTGATTTGATCTACGTTAGGAGATGACGGTGGAGATGATGACGTCAAGAGCAATTGTGGGAATTGCTTGGCTGATGGTGGGCGGCAGGGATGGCAGCAAAAGCAGCAAGATCGTTGCTCTGATACAAAATAATAGAACCCTAGAGGAATTCTATAGAGATTGATCTTTGAGGGGGATCAACCCTTGGAACACTATAGGGGTTCCACCCTCCAAGTAGCCTAGTGGCTACAATTCTTGATTGATCTTTCTTATTCCAAAGAGGTGGAGGCTACAAGCTTATATAGAGCTCCAAACCCTAGCCCTAGGGGCTGCTTCCTAAGTGAACTACCCAATTTGCCCTCAACCTTAGCGGGCCGGCCCAGTAACAAGGGGGGCGGCGGCTAAGAAGCCCAAAGACCCAAATATAAACCCTAGCCTCTCTTCTTTATAGGATAGAGGCGACTAGGTGGGGTTTATTATATTCTCACAAGGTTTTTATTAGCTGCTACATGGTTGAGTAGGACCTAACCCTGCTAGGGTCTTATCAACAAATTACAGGGATCATTTTAGACTACATTAAGAAAGGCTAATACTGTTGTGGTACATAAAAGGAAGTGTCACATTGATGACATACAATTGCTATAACTCGCATTGCTAGTCAGACTTAATGTAGTATTATTATATTCATTGGACTTATTAGCCTATTTTTAAAATTCACGCACGTATAAATAG
Source organism: Musa beccarii (assembly GCA_024322285.1). NCBI lineage: Eukaryota > Viridiplantae > Streptophyta > Magnoliopsida > Zingiberales > Musaceae > Musa > Musa beccarii. Next base: position 7,609,990 of record CM044395.1, read on the forward strand.
TTTTTAAAATTTTAGAATCTAATTATGTAAAATTATTTTAAAATAAATTTTATTTATTTATTTTAATTTTGATTTTTTTTATCTTATCAATTAATGGGCCAAGTAGGAGAATATTAGATAATATGGCCCTATTTAATTAGGTAAGATATATTAAGGATATGATTGAATTCTAATTATGGTTATTGGCTAATAGAAAGGAAATCCAATTAAAGTAGAATTCCTTAGGGGATATCTTTGATGGGAGGAAATCTCCTAATAACTTATCATAGATCCTCTGCTCTCACATATAAATAGACAAGACATCTAGGGATGTAAAATATGACAACATAAGAATATGAGAAGAAGAAATAAGGGAGTACAGTTAAGAGATTACAATTTCTCTCTCAATCTCTCTATTATAGTTTCTCTCTCAGTCTCTCTATTATAGTTTCTTTCTCAATCTCCCTAAATATCAATCTAAGTGGTCCTGTGTGAAAGGATAGGAAGAAAGGAAAAAGTGAGTCTAATTTTTCTTGTAGATTGATATTTCAAATATGACTATGATATGCTTATAAAGTTTATTTCTCTGAATAGTAACGAAAGGTACGCATTGTAATATTATTTAGATCCATTGTTATTTGATTTCAGGTTTTGACATTAAAATTATTTCATATAACCGATAGTATGATTATAGATTTTATGCTAACAAGCCTTCTAACCTATAATCATGTTATAGATGAAAAATAAGACGAGCTCTATTTTGTAGTTATTCCTATTCTTTCTCCAACGAGCTATTCCAACCAATCATGGAGAAAGACACAGATGACCATACAACCCGACTTCGAAATGACATTGAGGAATAGGACCTATGAAAAAAAAGAGATCTCAGTATTGATATGGACAAGGTTTCATGTAATTACGAAGTTAATGTAAGAGAGAATGAAAACCCCCTATACTTGTTGGTCAACAACCAACCAAAACTATCTTCTTTCTTTACTATACGTAAAGGCTTTCTTTGTATAAGCTATCAGGAGGGAATATTCGAATTTCAATCATGCCTCGACTAGATAAATTCACTTATTTTATTCAATTGATTTATATATCACATAATAATATTTATAGAATGAAATAGATATCCAACAGAATCATATTTATAGATATTATAGATATCCAATTCTTTATAGAAATAGTATTAATTACATGACCTTGACTATCAACTACAGATTGATTTGAAATTGAAACCATTTAGGTCGAAAGCCACTAATACCTAAAGCAGTAAACCAGATACCTATTACAGGCCACACAGCTAGAAATAAATGTCAAGAACTAGGAATAAATGTCAAGAACTAGAATTGTTTGTTGTGCTCAACCTAAAACATAATGAAGTGGAAAGTACTAGAGATTACTAAAGGCATACCAACCATCAGAAACAATTCCTTGACCGATTGGATAGATCAAGAAAATAATAGTAGTAGCTGCAATAGGAGTATCATATGCAACAACAATCCAAGGGCGCATATCCAAACGGAAACGATGGTCCCACTCACTACCCATGTAATAAGGTCAACCAAGCAAGAAGTGTAGAACTACTATTAGCTCATAAAGACTGCCATTGTATAAACCATTCATCAATGGATGCCGCTTCCTATATCAGGTCAAAGTTCAAACCTATAGCAACAGAAGTAGGAATAATGGCATCACAAAGAATATTATTTTCATAAAGTAGAGATCCAGAAAAAAGTTCACTAATACCATCAATATTACTGGAGAAGCAGCAATGAAGGCAATAACAAATACAGAAGTAGCAGTCAATAAGCTAGAGATTATAAAACTATCAATATCACTACAAAGGGCAGAAACTTCACAACAGCATTGGGGATTCAAAGAGAGGAGAAAAAGGTAGAAAAACAAGAGAAAAAGAAAAGGAAGAAGACAAGGAAAACATAAAAATTGTTCTCGTTCATCTAAACAGTTTCGCATCTTAGGTTAGATCAGATCTACAATGAATTTTTACTGTGATTGCTTAGGGAGGTTTTAGATATTGTGCACTGTGACGTGATCCTTGTATCCTAATTATTCTCTTGTGATTGTTGCTTGGGTTTTGGGTAAGAGATTTGAGAATTGTACATTCATTATTTTTATAATGGATTTTTTCTGGTTTGCCCCGTGGTTTTTACCCTTCACATTGAAGGGGTTTTCCACATAAATCTTGGTGTTCTATTTGATTATGATTTCTGTTTAATTCCGTTGTGTTATGGCCTGCTAGTATTTGTTCATATACAAAAGTTATTCTTTGTTTATTGCCTCTTTTTATTCCCCATCAACTGGTATCAGAGCAAGGTTTGGTAATTTAATTTTTGTGTTTGAACATGGAGGCTGGTAGTGTTTCTCGCATGATTAGTTTGAACGGAAATAATTGGATGATATGGAAATCAAGAATAGAAGATCTCTTGTATTGCAAAGATTTGTATGGACCTTTACAAGGGGATAGTGAAAATCCCATAACTATGACAGATGATGAGTGGAAGATATTAGATTGAAAAACGGTTGGGTTTATTCGATAATGGCTCGATGATAGTGTCTTTCACCATGTTTCTATTGAAAGTTCTGCATATTCTCTTTAGAAAAAGTTGGAAGGTCTCTATGAAAGAAAAACAGTTGGCAACAAAGCATTTTTGATCTGAAAACTTGTGAACCTGAAATATAAAGAGGGTGCTTCTATTACTGAGCATTTGAATGAAATACAGAGTATTACTAACCAGTTATCTTCTATGAAAATGTCTCTTGATGATGAGTTGCAGGCATTGTTACTTCTCAGTTCATTACCAGAAAGTTAGGAGACACTGGTGGTTTCCCTCAGTAATTCTGCGCTAGATGGTATTGTTATCATGAGTCAAGTAACAAGTAGTTTGTTGAATGAGGAGTTGAGAAGAAAGAACTCAGTAGTATCTCAGATTAATTCATAGACACTTATCTCAGAGAATAGAGGAAGGTCAAAATCTAAAGATAGAAGCAGTTCACGTATAGGTAGAAGCAAGTCAAGATCAAAGAAAGATATTGTTTGCTATAACTATGGTGAGAAAGGACATTATAAGAATCAATGTAAGCAACCTAAGAAGAGCAAGAAAAAGGGAAAAGAAGTGGAGTCTACAGAGTCAAAAGAGAATACCACAGCTATAGTGTAGGTTGGTGATTATTTGATTTTGTCCCCTTCTAATGATATTTTTTTTGTGTGTGTCAGGATCTCGAGTGGATAATTGACACAGGAGCTTCTTATCATGCTACACCATGGAGAGAGTTCTTTGCTACCTACAGGTCTGAAAATTTTGGTGTTGTCAAGATAGGCAACCATGGCACAGCAAACATCATTGGCATGGGTGACATCCACATAAAGACCAACCTTGGATGCAAGTTGGTGCTTAAGGATGTGAGGCATGTGGTTGACTTGAGATTGAATTTAATCTTAGTTGGAAGACTAGATGATGAAGACTATGATAGCAAGTTTCATAGAGGGCAATGGAAACTTAGTAAGGGTTCTCTTATTATAGCTAGTAGAAAGAAATGTCATACTTTGTATAGGTTGCAGGCCAAAGCTTGTGGTGAACAACTGAATGCTACAGAGAAAGACTTCAGCATGGAGTTGTGGCATAGGCGATTGGGACACATGAGCGAGAAGGGACTGTAAGCTATTTCCAAGAGAGAGATATTACCTGACCTCAGAGATATATGTTTGAATCCTTATATTGATTGTTTAGCTGGTAAACAATATAGAGTTTCATTTACTAGTCTTGCTTTATCTAGAAAAATGCATGCCTTGGACCATGTTTATACAGATGTATATGGTCCTTTGAGGACAAAAACTCCTAATGGTTCTATTAATGTTCCTGGCATCAGTGGTGCACTTTACTTTGTTACTTTTATAGATGACTTTTCCAAGAAATTTTGGGCTTATGCTTTGAAGAACAAAGATCAGGTTATTGGTGTCTTTAAAGAGTTTCATGCTAGAGTTGAAAGGGAGATAGAAAGATAACTGAAATGCATAAGATCAGATAATGGTGGTGAGTATACAAGATTGTTTAATGATTATTGCAGGTCACATGGCATTCAACATAAGATGATAGTTCCTGGTACACCTCAGCATAATGCAATTGCAGAGAGGATGAACCGCACCATCATGGAAAAGATCAGATGTATGCTTTCATAGACAAAGCTACCCAAAAGGTTTTGGGATAAGGCTTTGAGGACTACAATTGATGTGATCAACTTATCTCCCTATACAGCCCTAGATGCTAATGTTGCAGAGCATGTATGGTCAGGGAAAGATGTTTCCTATAGGTATTTGAGAGTGTTTGGTTGTCATGCATTTGCACATGTTCAAGATAATGAAAGGTCTAAGCTGGATGGTAAGACAAAAGAATGTATTTTTCTTGGCTACTCACATGATCAATTTGGTTACAGGCTTTGGGATCCAGAAAAGCAGAAGGTATTTAGAAGTAGAGATGTGGTCTTCTTTGAGGATCAAACCCTTAAGGATTTGAAGAAGGAGGCACCAGCCAAGACTTCTGCCAAAAGATTAGCAGATTGTGACCTAGTTATTCCTCCAGTATATCAGGGTGATGGGGAGATGGGTAGGAAGATGGTGTAGAACCAGATGTTAATCTACCTGTAGGACATGTTGAGCAAGAAGAAGTTGAGGAGCAGTTTCCCGCAGAACCTCAATTGAGAAGATCTTCTAGACAATGTCAGCCTTCAAGAAGATACTCTACAGATGAGTATGTGATGCTTACTGATGCAAGTGAACCAGAGAGTTACCAGGAAGCAGTTGAAAGTGAGTAGAAAAAAATGTGGCTAGTTGCTATGTAGGAAGAGATGAATGCTCTACAGAATAATCATACATATGATTTGGTGCAACTTCCACAGGGAATGAAGGCCTTGAAGAACAAGTGGGTTTTTAGGTTGAAGACTCAAGTATATTATTCTCAACCAAAGTACAAAGCTAGATTGGTTGTGAAAGGCTTTGGTCAAAAGAAAGATATTGACTTTGAAGAGATTTTTTCTCCTGTTGTTAAAATGTCTTCTATTCGTGTTGCTCTAGGTATTACTGCTAGCCAGGACTTAGAGGTGGAGCAGTGAATATGAATACAGCTTTCCTTCATGGTGATTTAGAGGAGGAAATTTATATGGAGCAACCAGAAGGTTTCAAAGTCAAAGGTAAAGAAAATTTTATCTGCAAGTTAAGATAGAGTTTGTATGGACTGAAGTAAGCTCCAAGATAGTGGTACAGAAAGTTTGATTCATTTATGATTGAAAATGGATGCAAAAGAATGGCTTCAGATCATTGTGTGTACATCAAACGGTTTAATGAGGATTTTATTATTCTCTTACTTTATGTTAATGATATGCTTATCCTTAGGAAAGATATGTATATAATTGACAGGTTGAAGAAGGAATTGAGTGAGTCCTTTGCAATGAAGGACATGGGGCCAGCAAAGCAAATACTGGGCTTGCAGATTTCTCATGATAGGAAAAACAAGAAGATTTGGTTGTCACAGGAGAAGTATATCAAGAAGGTATTAGAAAGGTTCAGTATGAGCAATGCAAAGCCAGTTGGTTCTCCTCTTTTAGGTCACTTCAAGTTATGCTCAGAACAGAGTCTGTCAAGTGATGAGGAGAAGGAGAAAATGCAAAAGGTTCCTTATGTTTTAGTAGTTGGAAGTTTAATGTATGCAATGGTATGTACGAGATCGGATATCGCATATGCAATGAGTGTTACTAGCAGATTTCTTGCAAATCCAGGCAAAGAGCACTGGGCAGCAATGAAGTGGATCTTAAGATATCTCAGAGGAAGCTCTAAGATTTGTTTAAGCTTTGGAAGTGGACCACCTGTGTTAACGGGTTACACATATGCAGATATGGCCAGAGATATTGATATAAGGAAATCCACATCAGGTTTTGTACTTACTTTTGCAGGGGGAGCTGTGTTATGGCAATCCAGATTGCAAAGGTGTATTGCTCTCTCCACCATAGAGGCAGAATATATTACTGCTATAGAGGTTTGCAAAGAAATATTATAGATAAAAGAATTCTTACAAGAATTGGGGTTGAAACAGGAAAACTATGTGGTGTATTGTGACAGCCAGAGTGCTATTCATTTATGTAAGAATCTAACTTTTCATTCCAAGTCAAAGCATATAGATGTCAGATATCACTAGATTCGAAATGTACTTGAAGAGAAGTAGTTGCAACTTCAGAAAATTCATACAAATGATAATGGAGCAGACATATTGACAAAGACCTTACCAAAAGAGAGACAAGAGATGTACCGATAGTTGATCGGCATGGATTTACACTGAGGAGTCATGGGACAGCCTCCCTTCTAGGCTGAAGGGGGAGGTTGTTGGGCTGAGAGCCCAAATTCAGCCCATAGCCCACTTTTACTCATCTCAACCCTAACTTAACCTAAACCCTAGTTTAAATAGGGGCTAATGGTGGCTGTGAAATTAAGAGATCAATATCACTGCAAAGGGCAGAAACTTCGCAGCTACATTGGGGATTCAAAGAGAGGAGAAAAAGATAGAAAAATAAGAGAAAAAGAAAGGGAAGAAGACAAGGAAAACACAAAAATTATTCTCATTCATCCAAACAGTTTCGCATCTCAGGTTAGATCAGATCTACAGTGAATTTTTACTGTGATTGCTTGGGGAGGTTTTGGATATTGTGCACAGTGATGTGATCCTTGTATCCCAATTATTCTCTTGTGATTGTTGCTTGGGTTTTGGGCAAGACATTTGAGAATTGTACATTCATTATTTTTATAGTAGATTTTCTCTAGTTTGCCCCGTGGGTTTTACCCTTCACATTGAAGGGATTTTCTACATAAATCTTGGTGTTCTATTTAATTATGATTTTCATTTAATTCCACTGTATTATGGCCTGCTAGTATTTGTTCATATACAAAAGTTATTCATTGTTTGTTGCCTCTTTTTATTTCCCATCGAAGGGTTCACCTAGATTTATCATTCATTGTTGGCTTGAACACCTGATTGAGAGTCCTTTTCTGGCACTGCAATAATCCTTATAGTGTAACATCTACCTCTATCTAATTAACCTTTCTATACTCAACCAACGAGCTTAACATCAACGAACACTAAATCGAACAATTGACAAACCAAACTAAACTGCCAGTACTTAGCGCTGGCAATGCTTAACATAAAAGAATTAATGAAATCTATGAGCGCACTTTAAGAGCTTCAGGTATAAGTGATTCAGATTACCAAGTGAGTTCTATACTCTGCTTGCTGTTGCTGATTTTAGAATGGATCTAGTTTCTTCTCCCGTAGCTTCTCTCGCTTCAGATCCCGATCTTGGCTCTCTACTTGAAGAATTGAATGACATCTCTCGAGCACTCATGTTTTGGGGTTTTGCACCTTTAGTAGTGAGGAGGCTGTAAATAGTTAATGGTGGAACACTTGCAGTAAATAGTTATAGGTGGAACACTTCAAAGTAGTGAGGGTGAGGAGGCAAACAAAGTAGTGAGTCAATAGTTAGGTTCCTATTTCTCTGATATGTCGTTCATTTAAAACAAGTCAAGTTTGGTGTTTTGCCTTAGGAAGTGCACCCGTGAGTTCGAGCAAGCATTATGTGTTAGGGCGGGTTGCTTATGCTTATTGCTTCGGCCTGCCGACATCAATCAACTATTATAGGGGGGTTAAGTCTCTAGTGGTTTTTTATTTTATCCCATACGTATTAGTGTAGTTATCTTTAATGAAATTCACAAGTCCTAACTTAAGAAGTGGACGCATAGTGGGATTCTCTTCTTGTAGGGAATTTCTTTCCTCTTTCGTTGATTTTAAACTTGATATAGATTAGTTTAGTAAAGGTACTGAACAAGTACTGTTTTCGAGTAGAGGTGTTGTGGTTCAATGAAAAAGCTAAGTGATTTCTCCATATTTACAAATTGATATACCCCATCGTGTAAGAGAAGGGAGGTGATTGGCCTTGGTAATTAAAATTAGATAAGAAGCTATGCTAAGATCGACTACAAAAGGAGAGTCTGGAGTTGAGTTAAGTGTAACCAAATAGCTAGTAGTTAAGGTTGATAGGATAAAAAAAATACAAAAGAACTTTTGTATATGAACAAATTCTAGTAGACCGTAATATAGTTGAATTAAATGAAAATCATAATCAAATATGATATCAAAATTTACGTGAAAAATTCCTCCAACGTGAAGGATAAAAATTATGGGATAAACTAGAGAAAATCTATTATAAGAATAATGAATGTACAATTCTAAAAGTCTCTTGTCTAAAACCCAAGTAACAATCAAAAGAGAATAATTAAGATACAAGGATCACGTCACTGTGCACAATATCCAAAACCTCTCCAAGCAATCACAGTAAGAGTTCACCGTAAATCTGATCTAACATGAGATAAGAATATTATTTGGATGAATAAGAAGTCTCTGTGTTGTCCTTATCTTCTTCCCTTTCTTTTTATCTTATTTTTCTATTTTTTTCTCCTCTTTTTGAATCACCTTGCTGCTACAAAATTGCTGCCCTTTTGCTATATTTTTTTCTCTAATTTTTGTAGCCACCACAGCCCCCAATCAAACTTAGGGTTTAGGTTAACGAGAGGTAGGTTGTGGGCTATTAAAGCCTACTATGGGCTGAATTGGGTCATCTGCCTAACAACCTCCCCCTTTAGCTCATAAGGGAGGTTGTCCCATAACTCAGTGTGAAGCCATGTCGACCAATTGTCGGCACATCTCCTGCCTCTCTTTCAACAAGGCCTTTGTTAATATGTCTGTTCCATTATCATCTGTATGAATTTTCTAAAGTTGCAACTACTTCTCTTCAAGTATCTTTCGAATCCAGTAGTATCTGACATCTATATGCTTTAACTTAGAATAAAAAGTTAAGTTCTTACATAAATTGATGACACTCTAGCTATCACAATGCACCACATAATTTTCTTATTTCAGTCTTAATTCTTGTAAGAATTCTTTCATCCATAATATTTCTATGTAAACCTCTATAGCAGCAATATATTTTATTTCTATGGTGGAAAGAGATATATATCTTTGCAATCTAGATTGTCATTACACAAATCCCTCTGCAAAAGTAAGTACAAAACCTAATGTGGATTTTCTCGTATCAATATCTCTAGCCATATCTGCATCTGTATAACCCATTAGCACAAGTGGTCTACCTCCAAAGCTTAAACAAACTTTAGAGCTTCTTCTGAGATATCTCAAGATCCACTTCACTGCTATCCAGTGCTCTTTGCTTAGATTTGCAAGAAATCTATTAGTAACACCCATTGCATATCCAATGTCCAGCCTCGTATATACTATTACATATATTAAAATTCTAACTACTGAAGCATAAGAAACTTTTTATATTTTCTCCTTCTCCTCGTCACTTGACGGACTCTACTCGGAGCACAATTTGAAGTGACCTGAAGGAGGAGAACTAACTAGCTTTGCATTGCTCATACTAAACCTTTCTAATACTTTCTCGATATATTTCTCCTGTGATAATTAAATCTTTCTATTTTTCTTATCATGAGAAATCTACATGCCTAATATTTGCTTTACTGGTCTTATGTCCTTCATTGCCAGGACTCACTCAGTTTCTTCTTCAACCTATCAATTATACATATATATTTCCCAAGGATAAGCATATCATCAACATAAAGTAAGAGAATAATAAAATCATCACCAAACTATTTGATATATACATAATGATCTGAAGCCATTCTTTTATATCCATTTTCAGTCATAAATGAATTAAATTTTCTATACCACTATCTTAGAGCTTGCTTCAAGCAAAACAAACTCTTTCTTAACTTGCAGATAAAATTTTTTTTACCTTTGACTTTAAAACCTTCTAGTTGCTCCATATAAATTTTCTCCTCTAATTCACCATGAAGGAAAGCTATCTTAACATCTAACTGCTCAACATCCAAATCCTGACTAGCAGCAATACTAAGAGCAACACGAATAGAAGATATTTTAACAACAGGAGAAAAAATCTCTTCAAACTCAATGCCTTTCTTTTGACCAAAACCTTACACAACCAATCTAGCTTTGTACTTTGGTTGAGAACCATATTCTTGAGTCTTTAACCTGAAAACTCACCTATTCTTCAAGGCCTTTATTCCCTGTGGTAGTTGCACTAAATTATATGAGTGGTTCTTCTACAGAGCATCCATCACTTCCTATATAGCAATTAACCACTTCTTTTTCTGCTTACTTTCAACTACTTCCTGGTAACTCTTTGGTTCACCTATATTAGTAAGCATTATATACTCATCTATAGAGTATCTTCTAGAAGGTTGATGTTGTCTAGAAGATCTTCTCAACTAAAGTTCTACGGGAAGCTGCTCCTCAATTTCTTCTTACTCAACATGTCCTATAGGTAGATTAACATCTGTCTCTACACTATCTTCTTGCACATCTCCCCCATCACCCTGATATACTGGAGGAGTAACTAGGTCATAATCTGCTAATCCTTCTGCATAAGTCTTGGCTAGTGCCTCTAAATCCTTAAAATTTTGATCCTCAAAGAAGACCACATCTCTACTTCTAAACACCTTCTACTTTTATGGATCCCAAAGCCTGTAACCAAATTGATCATGTGAGTAGCCAAGAAAAATATATTCTTTTGTCTTACCATCTAGCTTGGATCTCTCATTATTTGGAATATGTGCAAATGCATGACAACCAAACACTCTCAAATGCTTGCAGGAAACATCTTTTCCTAACTATACATACTTTGCAACATCACCATCTAGAGTTGTACAGGAAGATAAGTTGATCACATGAACTACAGTCCTCAAAGCCTCATCCAAAAGCTTTTTGGGTAGCTTTGCCTGTGAAAGCATACATCTGATCTTTCCCATGATGGTGCGGTTCATCCTCTCTGTAATTGCATTATGCTGAGGTATACCAAGAATTATCATCTCATGTTGGATGCTATGTGACCTGTAATAATCATTAAATAATTCTATATACTCACCACCATTATCTAATCTTATACATTTTAGTTGTCTTTCTATCTCCCTTTCAACTCTGGTATGAAACTCTTTGAAGACATTAATAACCTGATCCTTGGTCTTCAAAGCATAGGCCCCAATTTTTCTGAAAAAGTTATCTATAAAAGTAACAAAATAAAGTGCACCAATAATGCCAAGAACATTAATTGAACCATTGAGAGTTTTTGTCCTCAAAGGACCACATACATCTATATAAACACAGTCCAAGACATATTTTTTTAGACAAAGTAAGACTAGTAAAAGAACTTTTTGTTGTTTACCAGCCAAATAATCAATACAAGGGTTCAGACATATACCTCTGAGGTCTGGCAATACCTCTCTCTTGGAAAGAGCTTGTAGTCCCTTCTCGCTCATGTGTCCCAATCGCCTGTGCCACAACTCCATGCTGAAGTCTTTCTCTGTAGCATTCAGCTGCTCACTACAAGCTTTAGCTTGCAACCTATACAAATTGTGATATTTCTTTCCATTAGCTATAACAAGAGAACCCTTACTGAGCTTCCATTGCCCTTTATGAAACCTGCTATCATATTTTTCATCATCTAGTTTTCTAACTGAAATTAAATTCAATCTCAAGTCAACCACATGCCTCGCATCTTTAAGCACCAACTTACATTCAAGGTTAGTCTTTATATGGATGTCAACTATGCCAATGATGTTTGCCATGGCATAGTTGTCCATCTTGACTATACCAAAATTTTCAGACCTATAAATAGCAAAGAACTCCCTTCATAGTGTAGCATGATAAGAAGCTCATGTGTCAATTATTCACTTGAGATCTTAATGCATACAAGAAAAAATATTATCATAAGGGAACAAAATCAAATAATCACCACCTTGCACTATAGTTGTGGTATTCTCTTTTGACTCTGTAGACTCTACTTTTTTTTTCTTTTTCTTGCTCTTCATAGGTTGCTTACATTGATTCTTATAATATCCTTGCAAACCACAATTATAGCAGACAATATCTTTCCTTTAGACTTTGACCTTCCTTTGTTCTTTGATATAAGTGCTTGTGAATCAATCTGAGATACTGTTGAGTTCTTTCTTCTCAACTTCTTATTCAACAAACTACTTATTACTTGACTCATGGTGATAATACCATCTAGTGTAGAATTACTGAGGGAAACCACTAGTGCCTCCCAACTTTCTAATAATGAACTGAGAAGTAACAATGCCTGCAACTCATCATCAAGAGTCATTTTCATAGAGGAAAACTGGTTAGTAATACTTTGCATTTCATTCAAATGCTTAGCAATAAAAGAACCTTCTTTATATTTCAGGTTCACAAGTTTTCTAATCAAGAAAGCTTTATTACCAACTGTTTTTCTTTTATAGAGACTTTTCAGCTTTTTCCAAAGAGAATATATAGAACTTTTAATAGAAACATGGTGAAAGATACTATCATCAAGCCACTATTGAATAAACCCAATCATTTTTTGGTCTAACCTCTTCCACTCATCATCTGTCATAGTTGTGGGCTTTGCACTATCCCGTTGCAAAGGTCCATAAAAATCTTTGCAATACAAGAGATCTTCTATTCTTGGTTTCCATATCATCCAATTGTTTTCGTATAAGCTAATCATGCAAGAAACACTATTGACCTCCATGTTTAAATACAAAAAATAAATTACCAAAATCCTACTTTGATACCTATTGATAGGATAAAAAAATAAGAAAGAACTTTTATATATGAACAAATATTAGTAGGCATAACACACAATGGAATTAAACGGAAATCACAATCAAATATGACATCAAGATTTATATGGAAGACTCCTCCAATGTGAAGGGTAAAAACCATGGGGCAAACTAGAGAAAATCTACTATAGAAATAATGAATGTACAATTCTCAAAGTCTCTTGCCCAAAACCCAAGCAACAATCATAAGAAAATAATTAGGATATAAGGATCACATCATTGTGCATAATATCCAAAACCTCCCCAAGCAATCACAGTAATAATTCACTACAAATCTGATCTAACCTGAGATGAGAATACTGTTTAGATGAATGAGAACAGTCTCTATGTTGTCCTTGTCTTCTTCCTTTTCTTTTTCTCTTATTTTTCTATCTTTTTTCTCCTCTTTTTGACTCACCTTACTGCTGTAAAATTGCTGCCCTTTTGGTGTAGTTTTTCTCTAATTTTCACAGCCACTACAGCCCCTTAATAAAACTTAGGATTTAGATTAAGGAGAGGTGGGCTATGGGCTGTTAAAGCCCGGGCTGAATTGGGCCATTTGCCCAATAAAGGTTTACATCTTTTATTATATAGAAGCTATTGAATCTTGTATTTTGATAATGAAACTAATTGATAGGGTTTATGATCTAATCTACGTTTTGAGTGACATAGGACTAGCTTCAATCAAGAAGAGATAATTAAAGTAGGAGGAATCGAAAGTTGGGTCGAAGTGGAATATGTCAAAAGATTGTATGTCAAGCTAGAGGATCGATCGATGTATCAACAAAAGGCTTCATGCCATCGGTTCGAGCATCGAGCCAAGAAGAGTGAAAATTACACCAAGAAGATCGGAGTTGTGGGGCCAACATACCGATTGGCCAATAGGTTGCAAGAGAAGACGATGCGCCTAAGAATTGAATGAAGCAGCAATGAGCTAATGACATGCCAGATAATAAATGATTCAAACTTTGTAATAATTATCTAAATTGAAGTAGTGCTAAGTTGTAATTAGGTTAGCTCAATTAAGGGCCAACTAGGCCTGAATCAAGACTGTGTGGGCTAAATTGAAGGTCCAAACAATGACTTGGAGCCACATTAGGCGATGGTACCACTAGGGTTGGTGATGGAATCGCTTAAAAGCTTAGCCTCCTAAGCTGTCTGGGCAGTGGTACCGTCTAGTGTCAGTGTTGTAGGCAGTGGTACCGCCCAATATAGGTAGTGGCACCGCTAGTATCAAAAGACCCAGGATGAGACTCTTTTTGGATTCAAATTTGAATCTATTTGGGGCCTTTAAATATCCCTCTCATCCCTGCTTAGAATACATACCAACTAAGAACAAAAAGAGGAAAAACACTATTGTAATTATATGAAAATTTCTCCTCTCTAACTCTATGTTTTTATTAAGTTTAAGAGAGGGGTGAGTGGAGTTATAAAGGTTGTCTCCTAAACCTATAAAAAGGAGAAAGAGCTATAAAGGGTAGTTAATCTTCACCCATTGAAAGAAGATCGGTTAGTGAATATCGATGGTCTCGACGAAGGAGGAATCGAGAGTAGACGTAAGTCAGATGACCGAACTACTATCAAATTGGTGTGCCTCCCTTTCTCTACTTGTTTATTTATTTTACAAGTACTTTACCTAATCATTACTACTCTTATAAACATTTTAAGTTTAAACGATTTTTGATACAGCTTCCATCAAATTGAAGTTTTTTGAATTAAATATTTTTATCGCAGAACTAATTAATCCCCCTCTTAGTATCGACTAGGTCCTAACAATTGGTATCAGAGCCATGTTATTTCTTGTATTAGTTTAACACCCAAGAAAAATGGCTTTTTTCAGCTTTTAAGAGAGTCACTCTATCATTCGTCCTCCTATGTTCAATAGGATGGACGACACATATTGGAAAACTCGAATAAGAGTTTTTTTACTTTTTTGGATTTAAATTTATGGAATATTATTAAAAATAATTTTCAAAAGTCTTCTAAACCAATGAACGAATGAAATGATTTGGAAAATATGACTTTTTCTTTAAATACAAAAGCTATGAATGTTTTGTTTTGTGCCTTAGACAAAAATAAATTTAATCAAATTTTGATTTGTGAAACTATATATGAGATTTGACATACTCTTAAAATCACACACGAAGGCACTAGTAGAGTAAAAAATTCTAAAATAAATCTTTTGATGTATGATTTTGAATTATTTCGAATGGAACCAAGCAAAACTATTGGTGATATGTACACCCATTTTACGGATGTCATCAATAGTTTAAAAAGTCTTGGTAAATATTTTTCTAATTTTGAACTTATTAATAAGATTCTAAGATCCCTTCCAAAAAGTTAGGATCCAAAAGAAACTGCTATTCAAGAAACAAATGACTTGAACTGCTATCCTATTGAAGAACTCATAGGGTCTTTAATTGTTAGGATCAAGTTCAGCACTAGGGGGGGAGAGTTGAATTAGTGCAGCGATTAAAAAATATCAATTTTGGAAAACCATTTTAGTGAAAAGTTTCATTCAATTAAAACATGTTTCGGCAAAGACGTTTAACTTTAAACATGTTCATAAGTGAGTAGAGAAGAAGTTAAGTAATTATAGTTAGGCAAAAAATAGAATACAGTTAAGTAGTAAGGAAGAGAAGTTCACAGTAAGGAAAGAACACACCAATTTATACTGGTTTGATCGTCCGACCTACGTTCACTCCCAATACCTCCACCTGTCCCTAGCAGTACCAGAGATAGTAGACTTTAACACTAGGTGGTACCACCGCTCAAACCACTTGGGAGACTGAGCCTTGGGTAGTTCCACCACCCAGTTCTAGTGATGCCATCGCCAGACAAGGTTCAACAACATTGTTTAAGCCAATAGTCAAACCTAAAACAGTTCGGATTTGAGCCCAGTTGGCCCTTAACTTAGTTAGTGGGATTATCTCTCAATCCTAACTCTAATTACACCCTAACTATAATAATTAAGACATTTACTAAAGCAACCAAGTTTGGTAGGTCAAAAATTATTTCGATGAGCTTCCGGCGATCTTCCGACCAACTTCTAACAGACTCTCGATGATCTTCTAGTGGACTTCCGGCAAGCTCTTGAACGCTTGACGATCTTCTTGGCGAGCTCCGAAAGCTTCTTTGGTAAGCTCTGATCTTCCTGGTGAGCTCCGGTGAACTTCCGACGAACTTCTTGATGAACTCCCAACATACATTTCGGCAAGCTCCCGATGAACTCTCGATAAATTCTGGTAACACTCCCGATAAACTTTCGGATTCTCGACGAACTCTCGGATCTCTAACAAATTGTTCGATCTTTAGCTCTAGTACTATGTTTGATTTATACCTTATTCATTATCATAGTTACTCCTGTACACTTTTCTCAATATATAGATTAGATTGATAATTTATCAATTGATTTCATCATTAAAATTTGATATTTAATAATCTCCCCCTTTTTTATAATGATAACCAATTGATGACGGAGTTAACCTTAACTCCCCCTATTTATATGCCATACTTGAGAAAAGACAATTGAATTCACAACCTTAGAATTCAAGCTTGAATCAATAAGTTTCATCAATATGCATAATATGATACTAAGCATGATTCTTTATTTCAAAACACAATATCACGCATTTATCATGATACCAAAATTTGTCAACATGATGCCAAAGCATGATAAACATTTTCAAGTCTGATGCTAAATGATGATAGATATTCATCATTTTAAAGCATGATACCAACTTCAAATACGATGTTAAGTATGATACCAATTTCTAAGTTTGGTACAAAATTA
The DNA here is from genome assembly GCA_024322285.1 of Musa beccarii. NCBI lineage: Eukaryota > Viridiplantae > Streptophyta > Magnoliopsida > Zingiberales > Musaceae > Musa > Musa beccarii. The sequence goes on from CM044395.1 coordinate 7,626,495, forward strand.
TTTATTGGGAAATCCTTTAGGGGAGCGACATCACATGCGCAGCGGAAGAACAGAAAACAAAAACCCCAGATTTCCCATAGAAAGTTTTCGTCATCGTGCAAAGATCAGTGCGTCAAAAACAAATCTGCAAAACTGCACGTGTAAAAGAAGATACCTAGGGAGATCGTATATCCCTGAATTCCTGCAGATTTGTAGGAGAGGATGAAGGAGGTCAAGCATCCTCCTCTCTAACGGTATCCACACAGCAGGGATTACGACGATGCACCTCTCTCTCTAGGGAGAGGAGAATAGGAGGTGGCTACCAAAAGAAAACCTTCAGCATATAGATCTTTGGTTCCCTCCTATTTATAGGGGCCCCCTGAAAATCCTAATGGATCTTTTGTCCTATTGGGTATTGGATCTCCATCCAATTACCCAAGCCTCTTGGATTAGTGGGTCTCTACCTAATAATCTCTTATTAGCAATTATTGGATCTCATCTCAGGATACAATAATTCAGGGGCTTAATGGATATCCAATACGGTAGGGGGTTCAACGAATATCTCATATCCGAACCTCTACTCATCGCAACACTTACCATATGTGTGTGACCCTCTAGGCTCAATATCGAGCTGGCCGTGAGTCATACTTGTCAGAACTCCTTCTAACTTAGTGAATTATCATTTCTATAATAATTCACCCAACTCATCGATTGTGGACATACCATGCCTCTATGCCGCGGCCCCCAAACAATACAGGGGAATCCAATCCTTTGGACCTATCTGTCCTCAGTTACCATATATCTATAGTCCCTTATCCATCTAATATCCCAGAGACCCTATATCGGGCATGGTGCTGTCAGGCCCATACGGTCTCTCCTCGAGTCTTGCTCTTGTCAGATTCTCTCGGAGAACTCTTTCTTTCTCAATCCAAATAACCTTGGCCAAGGATTTGTTCGAGCAAGAACACATGGGATATTTCTCTCATGATACCCAGAGCGGATGATCCTCTATTGACACTCAATAGCCCTCGTAAGGTTGGCTGCCACTCCCAATGACCGGCTGTTCTAGATCTAGAACTTTCCAAACCTATAAGTCCGGTATCAAAGAGTGGAGTATTCATATAGGACATTCTTGGTGTCTCAAGTCTAAGGACCAGATACACTACTAGGACTACGGAATCGCTGTCTAACATGAGGTATCAATAACCATCCAGCATTCCATAGGCGGATCAATCAGTGAACTCAATCTCCAATGAGCACCTGCACTGTACCCTTAATGTCCCCACATGAGTAGCTATGAGACCAGCTACCTCCATCATATGAACGGGTATACAGAACACCAGTCTATCCGATTATCTCGATGTCCTTCTCGAGTAACCTATGACCAGGATAATTTAGAGTCTGTGTTTAAAGGTGAATCGATCTCATTATCGTGATCTGATCATGATCCAATTCCCATTGCACAAATCCAAGGACATCACAATATATGCAACACGTAAAATAAAGTGATATAATGCCAATAATCATAAGCAAAGAGATTGACGTAGTGTGTTACAAGTGCAATCACTCATATGATTGGCTTATAGGGCACCTATAACTAGCAATCTCCCACTTGACCTAAAGCCAATTACCAACATGTCTGATCCCTATCAGACCTCTGTGACGCTCAAAGACAATCTAAGTCAATGGCTTTATTAGTAGATCTGTAATGTTATCTTTGGATGGAACTCTTTCCATTACTACATCTCTTCGGGCCATGATCTCTCTAATAAGTTGGAACCTCCTCAGAACACTTCTGATAAGACCCGAGTTCCCTTATTTGAGTAATCACCCCGTAGTTGTCGCAATATAAGAGAATTGACTTCTCGCTACTTGAGACGACTCCTAGATCTGTGATGAACTTCTTCATCTAGACTCCCTCCTTTGTTGCCACTATCGCAGCAATGTATTCTGCCTCTATGATCGAGTCAGCAGTAGTGTCTTGCTTGGAACTCTTCTAGTATACTACTCCTCTATTCAGGGTGAACACATACCCTGAATTAGACTTGCTATCATCAACATCAGACTGGAAGCTCGATTTCATGTAGCCCTCAACCTTGAGGCTACTACCTCCATATACCAGTAAAAGATCCTTAGTTCTTCTCAAATACTTAAGGATGTATTTTACTGCTTTCTAGTGCTCCAAGCTTGGATCTGCTTGATATTTGCTCGTGACACTCAGAGCATGCGCTATATCAGGCCTGGTACATAGCATAGCATACATGATAGATCCTATCGTTGATGCATATGGCATCATATCCATGTGTGCCCTTTCTTCAGGAGTCTTTGGGGACATACTCCTAGAAAGTGATATTCCATGTCTCATTGGTATGTGACCTCTCTTAGAATTTTTCATGCCAAAACTTTTTGATAATAGTGTCTATTTACCTAGACTAGGACAAGCCAAGCATCCTGTTGGATCTATCTCTATAGATCCGTATCCCCAATATGCAGGATGCTTTCCCTAAGTCCTTCATGGAGAAGTGCCTAGATAACCAAGTTTTTACTATGGAAAGCATTCCTACATCATTCCCAATGATCAAGATGTCATCCACATATAATACCAAAAAGGTGATAGTGCTCCCACTTACTTTCCTGTACACACAAGGCTCATCTTCGTTCTTAACGAAGTCATAAGATCTGATCGCCTTATCAAATCTTATGTTTCAACTTCGGGAAGCTTGCTTCAATCCATAAATGGACCTAAGCAACCTGCACACCTTATCTGGGTTATCCCTGGATATGAAATCCTCTAGCTGTATCATATACACCTCCTCCTCGAGGTTACCATTGAGGAATGTGGTTTTAACATCCATCTGCCAGATCTTATAATCATAGTGTGTTGCAATAGCCAATAGAATTCAAATGGATTTTAGCATGGCTATAGGTGAGAAAGTTTCGTCATAGTTAACACCTTGCCTTTGACGATACCTCGTAGCCACTAGCCTTGCTTTATAGGTCTCTACCTTTCCATCTACTCCAATCTTCTTTTTGAAGATCCACTGGCAACCAATAAGTACACTACTCTCAGGTGCATTAACTAGGTTCCAAACCTTGTTGGAATACATGGAATCCATTTCTGAATTCATGGCTTCTTGCCATTTCCCGGAGTCTATGCTCATAATAGCCTCCTCATAGGTTTGAGGATCAATATCCTCAACATTCTCTCTTCTGATATGTCCCACATATCTCTCAGGAGGATGGGATACTCTATCGGACCTACGTAAAGTTGGAACTTGTGTGCTAGGTATCTGAACAGACTCTAGCTGTGGAATGGTGCTTGAGCTAGGTTCTCCAACCTCACTCAATTCTATCATGCTCCCATTGTCTCCACCAAGAATGTGTTCCTTCTCAAGGAACACTGCTCTCTTGGCTACAAAGACCTTTTGGTCCAAAAGGTGATAGAAATAATACCCACAAGTTTCCTTGGGGTATCCCACGATCTTGCACCATTCTGTTCTAGATTCTAACTTATCAGGGTTGTGTCTCTTAACGTGGGCAGGGCAGCCCCAAATCTTAATAACTTTAAGATCAGGCTTCTTCCTATTCCATATCTCATATGGAGTAGACATCACTAATTTAGTTAGAATTTTATTCAGAAGGTAAGCTACGGTCTCTAAGGCATATCCCTAGAATGAGATGGGTAGGTCGGCGAAACACATCATGGAATGTACCATGTCTAATAGTGTGCGATTCCTCCTTTCTGATACACCATTAAGCTGTGGTGTATAAGGAGGTGTCCATTGGGATAAGATCCCATAGTCTTTGAGGAACTTGGTGAACTCTATACTCAAGTACTCACCTCCTCGATCTGATCGAAGGGTTTTAATACTCTTTCTTGTCTGGTTCTCTACTTCTCATTTCCTCTTAGACTCACTTACACTCATGATATGTGGAGCTATATCTAGTATAAATAAATCATTATGCACTATTCCTCTCGTGATGATCTCATCATCTAATATTATTGAACAACCATTGTTCTCAAAAACTAATTTATATCCAATAACTATCAAACATGAAATGGAAATAATATTTTTGATAATAGAAGGAACATAATAGCATACATCTAATGCAATAATAGCTCTACCAGGCAGATGTAAGGTGACCTTGCCAACAGCCACTGCAGCAACCTTTGCTCCATTGCCCATCTTAAGGTCCATCTTACCTCTGTTCAATCTCCGAGGTCCTACAAGGACCAACAACGAATTGTAAATATGATAAGCACTCCTGGTATCCAATACCCATGTGTTATCATAAGGTTCTAACAAATGGAGACTAATCATGAATGTACCTGAAGCTTCTGCAAGCTTCTGTTTCGCCCTCTCTGCAAGGTACTCTTTGCAGTTCCTCTTCTAGTGCTCATCTTTGCCGTAGTGGAAGCACTGGCCTTTATCCTTTGTTGGGTCTTTCTTAGCAACCTTTGCCTTACCCATTTTACCCTTGCCCTTACCTTTGTTAAGGGTCTTCTCAGCCTTCCTTTTCTTTCTGGTCTCACTAGTGTAGAGAACCGGCTTCTCTTTCTTGATGGTGCTCTTTGCTTCTCTCAACATATTGAAGAGCTCTAGGAGGGTCACCTCAAGTTTGTTCATATTAAAATTCATTATGAACTGAGAAAAAGAATCTGGTAGGGACTGAAGCACAAGATCCACACACAGGTTATCCTCTAGGACCATTCCTAGACCTGTGAGTTTCTCGATCCACTCAATCATCTCAAGGACATGGTTCTGAACCGGTGTCCCCTTAGTCATCCTAGCATGGAAAAGACTATTTGATATTTCATATCGCTGAGTTCTTCCCTGTTCCTCAAACAGTTTGCGGAGATGCAGGAGTATGGAATTAGTATCCATATTTTCATACTGTCTTTATAACTCAGTAGTCATAGAGGCCAACATATAACACTGAGCAAGAGTGGAATCATCTAAGTACTTCACATAATAGGCGATCTCATCCTCGCTTGCCCCTTCGTCGGCCGTAGGGATCACTGTATCAAGGACATACGTGATTTTCTCTTCTGTGAGAATAATTCTCAGATTGTGAACCCAATCCGTATAATTTGGACCAGTGAGGCGGTTGGCATCAAGTATGTCACGTAAAAGATTTGAAAGTGATATTTTTCTGAAATAAAAGATGTAGCAGAAATAAATAACATGCAGACTTTGCATAAATTTAAACAATTAAGATAAGGATTTCTATCTTAATGTATTCCCACTAATTTTTTGCGAGACACACAACACCCTCCGGTATGTGAATCAGAGACCCCGGCGGATCTCTAGTAGGGATCGGGATCCAATTGACGTCTTAACGTAACCTCGAGGGACTCGACCAATCACGTTAAGCCCGTAAAGGTAGGCAACTCTTGCCAATCACAACTCCTTGTGATTCCCGTCCTATTCGGCTTCCAAACCACCATGGCCTCGAGGGACTCGACCAACCATAATGTTCGATTAAGTCATCACTAGCGTTACCAGATGAGTCTGATTCGGTGATATACTCTCGAGGGACTCGACCAAGCATACCATGTCCTCAGGTCACTAATGACATCTCTATGTCGTAGATAAGATAGCGAAACATGATATAGGTGAGTCTTGAGGGACTCGACCAACTCAACCTACACCGGGAATCGGTTCCTACCTATAACGATGGAAGGCCACGTGGGTCAATCTAATTGCCTCACGTTTACCGACTTAATATTATTAATAGAGGGGATTTTGGTTTGGTCTCCTAATATAATGTGTCACACACATACATATACATATTTAATATATATATATATCTACATCGCATGTAAATATATATATATATATCTAATAGGTGTATAACTAATTACACATCACATGAGCAATCACACCAAATGATCATGGACCACATTCTAATGTGATCAGGCCCGAGCCAGTGGGTCCAATCACTCACATCAAGATCTATGTGTGCTTCGGCGCATCTCCATGCCTTGTGATCGCCCTTCTTGCTTCGTCGGTTCCGTCGGCATCTCATCACATCTTTATACGTCGAATCGTCCGTCTCAGCCTCGTGAGTCATGCTACCGCTGTGCCTCCTCATGTAATTATAATATAATTACAAGCACGCAGGTCCGATAATAAATAAGAAAAGAATAGAGGCTCGCAGGCCCCAATAATAATAATCACATATACATACATCACATCACAGGTCTATGATCATCTGTCCATATTATACATCACATGTATATGTTATTTTATAGGACTACTAGATAAAAATAATAATAGTTAATTAAAATATTTAATTAATATATTTAATTTTTTGAAATCAAGGACATAAAGGGAATTTTTTTAATTCCTAGGGGTATTTTGGTAATTCAGCCAAAAAGGTATTTTGGTAATTCTGTTAGAAGGGACAAAATCTAGAATTTTTGAAATTTTGAGGGTAATTTAGTAATTCTATCAAAAGCGATAGAATCTAGAATTTTTAAAATTTCGAGGGGTAAAACTATCTTTTGCCCCAAAACCCTAATCCCTTACAGTCGATAGCGCCCCTTGCACGTGGGGAGGGCGACGCCGCCGCCGCTGCCCCGCGGGCAGAGTGCCAACCGCCACCACCGACGGAAGCGCCGGCGGCAAGACAATCGCAGCAAAGAAAGCGGGCGCAGCGCATGAGCACTACCGCGCAGTGCGAGTGGGCGCGCTTCAGCGCATAAGCGCCACCGCATGGCAACCCACGGCGCCCTTCACGACGCCGCTCGCTGGTTTCGCTCCCCGTCGGTGCCCTAGCGGCATTGGCCCGCGGGCACGGGCGTCCAGCGCCGGCGCCTCTGCGACATTGGCACGAGGGCGCAGCGCCCGTCGGCACCCCTGCGGGTAGGCCGTAAGCCGCCGGCATAGGTAGCAAGGCTGCAAGCAGCCTTGCTGCCACTGCATGCCCTTCCTGGCCCTTTTATGCTAACGATTTTGGCATCAAAAGCAGATCCAAAACACAACACATGTAGTTTAAAATCCGATCTTCGCACGAACAACCTGGCTCTGATACCACTATTGGGAAATCCTTCAGGGGAGTGACATCACATGCACAGCGGAAGAACAGAAAACAAAAACCTCAAATTTTCCATAGAAAGTTTTCATCATCGTGCAAAGATCGGTGCGTCAAAAATAAATCTACAAAACTGGACGTGTAAAAGAAGATACCAAGGGAGATCGTATATCCCTGAATTCCTGTAGATCTGTGGGAGAGGATGAAGGAGGTCAAGCGTCCTCCTCTCAAGCGGTATCCACACGGTAGGGATTACGACGATGCACCTCTCTCTCTAGGGAGAGGAGAACAGGAGGTGACTACCAAAAGAAAACCCTCAACCTATAGAGCTTTGGTTCCCTACTATTTATAAAGGCCCCCTGAAAATCCTAATGGATCTTTTGCCTTATTGGGTATTGGATCTCCATCCAATTACCCAAGCCTCTTGGATTAGTGGGTCTCTACCCAATAATCTCTTATTAGCAATTATTGGATCTCATCTCAGGATACAATAATTCATGGGCTTAATGGATATCCAATACGGTAGGGGGTTCAGCGAATATCTCATATCCGAACCTCTACTCGTTGCAACACCTACCATATGTGTGTGACCCTCTAGGCCCAATATCGAGCTGGCCGTAAGTCATACTTGTCAGAACTCCTTCTGACTTAGTGAATTATTATCTCTATAATAATTCACCCAACTCATCGACTACGGACATACCATGCCACTACGCCATGGTCCCCAGACGATACAGGGGAATCCAATCCTTTGGACCTATCTGTCCTTAGTTACCATGTATCTATAGTCCCTCATCCATCTAATATCCCAGAGACCCTATACCGGGCATGGTGCTGTCAGGCCCGTACGGTCTCTCCTCGAGTCTTGCTCTTGTCGGATTCTCCCGGAGAACTTTTTCTCTCTCAATCCGAATAACCTTAGCCAAGGATTTGTTCGAGCAAGAACACATGGGATATTCCTCTCATGATACCGAGAGCGGATGATCCTCTATTAACACTCAATAGCCCTCGTAAGGTTGGCTGCCACTCCCAATGACTGGCTATTCTAGATCTGGAACTTTCTAAACCTATAAGTCCGGTATCAAAGAGTGGAGTACTCATACAGGACATCCTTAGTGTCTCAAGTCTAAGGACCAGATACACTACTAGGACTACGTAATCGCTGTCTGATGTGAGGTATCAATAACCATCCAGCATTTCATAGGCAGATCAATCAGTGAACTCATTCTCCAATGAGCACCTCCACTGTACCCTTAGTATCCCCACACGAGTAGCTATGAGACCAGCTACCTCCATCATATGAATGGGTATACAGCACACCAGTCTATCCGGTTATCTCGATGTCCTCAAGTAACCTATGGCCATTAGTCCGACCCAAACTAGTTTGGATTCGGGCCCGGTTGGCCCCTAACAGAGTTAGTGGGATTACCTCCCAAATATAACTCTAATTATGCCTTAACTATGACATTTAAGGCATATACTAAAGTAAATAATTTCGGTAAGTCAAAATTCCTTTCGGCGAGCTTCCGACGATTTTCCAACGAACTTTTGATAAACTCTCGATAATCTTACAGCGGACTCTCGGTAAGCTCCTGGACTCTCGATAATCTTCTCTTTAGCAAGCTCCGATCTTCTCGGCGAGCTTTGGTGAACTTCTGACAATCTTCTCGACAAACTTTTGATGTACATTTCGGCAAGATCTTGACGAACTCTTGGTAAATTCCAACTGCAGTAGTGGTACCACTCCATGCTGGTGGTAGCACCGCCAGAACCTCTATTTTTGAGGTTCTGCGGGCGGTGGCACCACCCAATGCAGGCGGTAGTACCACCCGTACTCGGAAGACCTAGAAATTTGAATTTTTGCTTCGTTTTTGGAGCCATTTGAGGCCTATAAATACCCCACTCATCCTTGTAAGAATTACACAAGAAAAAATAAGCTAAAACTCTAATGAATCAAGTTGTCATCTTGAAAAAGTCTTGAGTGTTCCATCCCTCTTCTTGAAAAGTTTAGAAGTTTGTATAAGGGAGGTGTGAGACTTGTAGAGGTTATCTCTTAAACCTTTGAAAAGGAGAAAGAGTTGTAAAAGGGTAGTTGATCTTCACCCATTGAAAGAAGATCATTAGTGAAGGCCGGTGACCTCAATAAAAGAGGAATCAGAAGTGGACGTAGGTCAGAGGACCGAACCACTATAAAATCGATTTGTGTTTTTTTTCTTACAATTTATATTTTTATAAATCCTTTACGTTATTACAATCACTCAAATCCATCTCTTTCACTTATGAATCTCTTTAAGTTAAAACACAATCGAAATTAGTTTTCGTCGAAACGTGATTCTTCTTAAGTGAAGTTTTTCGAAATCTCACAAATCAATATTTTTGACCGCTGCACTGATTCACACCCCCCCTGTCTTAGTGCCACTCTAGATCCTAACAGTTGGTATCAGAGCCAGGTTACTCTCAATTGGTTTAAACCCCAAGAGAGATGACTTATTCCAACATGCAAGAGGGTCATTCCATTACACGTTCACCTATGTTTAATGGGTTGGATTATACTTATTGGAAGACTCGTATGAAGATTTTTTTGATCTCCATGGATTTAAAACTTTAGAATATCATTGAAAATGGATTTTAAAAATCTTCCCTTCCAATAAACGAATGGAATGAATCGGAGATTAAGGTTTTTGCACTTAATGCAAAGCCTATGAATGTCTTATTTTACACACTTGATAAAAATGAGTTTAATCATGTTTTGATTTGTGAATTGGCTTTTGATATTTGGCGTAATCTTGAAATTACTCATGAAGTCACTAGCTGAGTGAAAGAGTCCAAAATCAATCTCTTGGTGCATTCTTATGAATTGTTTCAGATGAAACCAAGTGAGTCCATCGGAGACATATACACCCATTTCATGGATGTCGTCAATGGACTCAAAGCACTTGGTAAAGGTGTTTCTAATTTTAAACTTGTAACTAAAATTTTAAGATCCTTTCTAAAGAGTTGGAATCCAAAAGTTATGGCCATTCAAGAGGCGAAGGACCTTAAAACTTTTCCTCTCGAAGAACTTATTGGGTCTTTAATGATCTACGAAATGACATGCCATGCTCATGATAAGCTAGAGAACTCCCTTCCAAAGAACAAGAAGGATATGGCATTGAGAACACAAGAAGAGCACTTGAAGGAATCTTCAAGTGATGAGGACCTTGACGATGAACTTGCACTCTTAACTCGAAAATTCAAAAAATTTATAAGAAAGAACAAATTTAAAAATGATACAAAAAATAAACTTGAACCCAAAAAGGACCAAGTTATATGTTACGAATGTAAGAAGTCGAGGCACTTCAAAAGTGAATGCCCCCAAGCCAAGAAGAAGCAACCAAAGAGGAAAAAAGCTCTAAAGGCGACATGGGATGACTCAAGTGATTTCAAAGTTGAAGAAGCAAGCAACAAAGAGGAGGCCAACTTCGCATTAATGGCTTTTGGAGATGAGATATGTGAGTTAATTAATAAAGATTTATCTTTCGACGTAGTGAGCATAGGGAATTAAGATGTATCTCCGGTCATATGCCTTGAGCATCCACTATCAAGATACCATCTCTTGCTCCTAGCTTGTGATGGTGAGTGTCTATAAAAAAGGATGGTTTTTAGGTACCCATTTGATTTTGGGTGTCTTAAAAATTGATCTACTAACTTTGTCATTTAGCATTGAATTATTTATGGTTCCTTTAGGAACCCATATCAATTTATGTGGACTAATTTTCTTAAACGGACATTTGTAAATAGCATGTCCAGATTTACAATAAAAATTAAATTTCAAATGAGGTGATACATGTAATGTGGGTCTTTTAATGAAGGTAGTAGGATTTTGGTGAGATCCACTCACAAATCCAATTATACTTCTATTTGTGACGTGACCCTTATTTGCAAGGATCATGTTCATGCCCTTGCTACCGACCTTAAACTTGTTTAGGGTCTCTTTAAGTAGTAAGTTCTTATTTTTTATTGCTTCTAAGTGTTCACACTTAGAGCATGGAGGTGAAGAGGGAGTTTGAAGACTATCAAGCTTATCTAGTAATAAAGCATGCTCCTTCTTTAATAAATTGAACTTCTTACTAATAGTTATACACTCATCAAATAATTCATGAAAAACTATTGAAAGTTCGTCAAAAGATAAATCTTTATTAATAAACTCATATACCTCATCTCTTAAAGTCATTAGCATGAAGTTAGCCTCTTCTTTGTTGCTTACTTCTTCGTCTTCAGAGCCACTTGAGTCATCCCACGTCATCTTTAGAGCTTTCTTCATCTTCAGTTGCTTCTTCTTGGCTTGGGGGTATTCATTTTTAAAGTGCCCTAGCTTCTTGCATTCATAACATATGACTTGGTCCTTTTTTGGTTCAAGTCTATTTTTAGTATCATTTTTAAATTTATTTCTTCTTATAAATTTTTTAAATTTTCAAGTCAAGAGTGCAATGTCATCGTCACTGTCCTCATCACTTGATGTTCCTTTCAAGTGGTCTTCTTGTGTTCTTAATGTCATATCCTTCCTGTTCTTTGGAAGGTGGTTCTCAAGCTCTTCATGAGCATGGCATGTCATTTCGTAGGTCATTAGAGACCCAATTAGTTCTTCGAGAGGAAAAGTTTTAAGGTCCGTGGCCTCTTAAATGGCCATAACTTTTGGATCCCAACTCTTTGAAAGGGATCTTAAAATTTTAGTTACAAGTTCAAAATTAGAAAAACCTTTACCAAGTGCTTTGAGTCCATTGACAACATCCGTGAAATGGGTATACATGTCTCTAATGGACTCACTTGGTTTCATCTGAAAAAGTTCATAAGAATGCACGAGAATATTGATTTTGGACTCTTTCACTCAACTAGTGCCTTCATGAGTGATTTCAAGAGTACGCCAAATATCGAAAGCCGATTCACAAATCGAAACACGGTTAAACTCATTTTTATCAAGTGCATAAAATAAGGTATTCATAACCTTTGCATTTAAAGTAAAAACCTTCCTCTCTGATTCATTCTATTCGCTCATCGAAAGAGAAGATTTTGAAACCCATTTTTAATGATATTTCAAAGCTCAAAATCCATAAAAATAAAAAAAATCCTCATACGAGTCTTCCAATAAGTATAATCTGACCCATTAAATATAGGTGGACGTGTAATAGAATGACCCTCTTGCATGCCAGAATAAGCCATCTCTCTTGGGTTTTAAACCAAATGAGAGTGACCAAGCTCTTATACCAATTGTTAGAATCTGAGCAATACTAAGAGGGGGTGAATTAGTGTAGCGGATTAAAACTTGTAAACTTAAAACTGATTTCGGAGATAGTTGATTCGTAAGGAAATTTCGATTCGAAGAAAAAAGTTTTAACTAAAATAGTTCGAGTGAATGTAGATGAGAGTAGGGAGAAGAAGATTGAATAATTTGCAGCTAAGTAAAGGTAAGATGCAGAAATTTAAAAGCTCACACATTCAAAGTACGCAGCAATGTATAGTGGTTCAGTCAAATGACCTACATCCACTTCCGAAGCCTCCTCCGATAAGGCTCCCAACTTCCACTCTCAAATCTCTTGAAGGGGAAGGACCAAATACTCTTCTTACAAACTTTTACAAGTGGTTCACTCTATTATAATTTTTTCACAAAGAATAAGGAAGGTGAATACTTAAGCTATTGAAACAAGACTTTGCTATAGCTTTGACTTAGTTTTCAACTTCTTAAAAAAATGCTTTCTCAGCTAAGAAAAGAGGGATATTTATAGACTCAATTGACTTTAAAAAATGAAGCCAAAAAGAGTCATATCCCGGGTTTACCAAGTACTGGCGGTACCACCGCCAGGCATAAGCAGTACCACCGCCTAACAGAGTCCTCGGGCTCTATGGCCTGGCGGTACCACCACTAGTAGGTAATAACTGCTAGTAGTACTACCATTGACTTGGGGCGGTACCACCGCTTGCTAGGTATTTAAGTCGGCGGTACCATCGCTAACCTAGGAACGCCTGGGAATTTGTTCTCGGGGCGGTGCCACCGCCTGGGTCTGGCGATGCCACCGCCTGGGTCTCGCGATGCCATCGCTAGACTATTCCAGCATAACTGAATGGGCCCTGACTCTGACCCAATTCAACCCAATTAAGGCCCAATTGGCCCCTAACAGGATTAAACAAGATTATTACCTAATCCTTATCCTAATTACATACTAAATATGAAATTTAGACATAATTCTAAGCAAAGACTAAATCGGCAACATCGAGTTTTCTTCCGATGAGCTTTCAGCCATCTTTCGGCGGACTTCCGATGCACCCTCGAATTTCTTCCAATGGACTCCCAACAGACTCCCAAACTTGTGGTGAGTTTAATGAATCTTAGGCAAGCTTTTGAACCTTCTTGGTGATCTCCGCGAACCTCCGACGATCTCTCCGGTGAACTTTTGAAACCTTCGACAAGTCCTCGATTCTTTCTTGATTGGTTCCGGCAACACTTTTGATGATCCTTCGGATTCCCGGCGGACTCTCGAACTCCTAACAACTTGACTCCGATAATTTACTTTATATCTTCATGCTATCGTAGTTAATCCTGCACACTTATCTCAATAATATAGATTAGATCAAATAACCTATCAATTGACTTCATCATCAAAATCCAAGATTCAACAATTAGTGGATGTTAGTGGCCTCGATGAAGGAGGAATTGAGAGTGGACATAGGTCGAATGACCGAACTACTATAAATTTGGTTTACACTCTCTTCTTCTCATCTTTGCTATTTAATTATATTGCATACTACCTTACTTGCTTTACAAACATTTTCGAAGTTCAATGATTTCTAATATGGCTTCCATCGAACCAAAGTTTCATACTAAATTACTTAGAAGAACTGATCCTCCTCCACATCAGCCTGAACTAGAAACATCTATAGATAGAGTTCTTTTTTTCCTCCTAGTCACTTTGAGGTAAGACCTCTAATAGATCCAATACCCTCTTCATCTTCTGATTCTATAGTAACTTGTTTGGATCGTATTGAGCTTTATCAAGATAATACTTTGACTGAGATGTAGTAGATTCATCAACATCTTGACACTTTTAATATGTATTTTCATATTTTATTTAAATATTTTGGAATACCATCATGTAAGTAGCTTATATATTTCTCCTTTCTATTGATGACAAAGGGGGAGAAGTTGTAACATCCCTCATTTTTGAAAATTTTATAAGGGCTTATTTGTAATGTAAGGACCTATTTGTAAATATGAGGATTGTTTAATAATTCTTTGTACTAAATAATTTTATATTGAAAGTTTATTGCTATGAACCAAAGTGTGAATCTTAGAAATTAGATATGATTTATGAAATATTCATATTAAGTTTAAAAAAAATGGATGACATGTGTCATTAGCTAACTTAAGATTGAGCCGCTTATGTTTGTTCTATGGATGACACATAGGCTTCCATCATATATACTTACCACCTTACTATCTTTGTATTAGTCAAACCTAAGCAATTAGAGGAGACACTAAAAGAAAACTTAACGAAGAAGGAAAACTTGCTGCAACGTAGACTAGAGAAGAGAAGGGAAAAGGAATTGAAGGAGGAGAAAAAGTTTTGCTTTGGCTTGAGGTTTTGCATCAATTCCTCGCTTTTGGGAATCAAATTTTTCTAACGCAAGTATTCTAACCCCATCCTATAGCAATCTTAAACTCTGATTTCATCTTAATTCTGAAAAAATTTGAAAGATTTTGGCTGTATATGACATCTCTCCCATTTAGGAATAAAACTATGAATCTGGAATTTTTTTAGATTTTGATCTTTTTGTATTTTTCTTGCCATAACTTTTTGTACTGAACTCTGATTTCAACAAAACTAAATTCATCAGAAATAGACTTAAATATTCTTCTTTTGACACTAAGACTGATAAATTTAGAGTCTTTTGCCTACCCAAACTACTATTTCAACTGACCCTATAAAATCTATAAAATAGAGATTATTGGTTCTGACCTTTTAGTACTGTTTTATTTGTAACTCTCTATCTAAGAATTTAATTATTACAAATCCTATTTCATGGAAATTAGACTCATAGATCTTTCTTTTAATACCAATATTAAAAGATTTGAGATACAAATGCCTATTGAAACATCTGTTCTAATTATCTCTATAAATTCTACCAAACAGAGATAATGTTCTCTGACCTTTGGTTATTAATCTGTTTATAACTCCTTGTTGGAAACTTTAATTCATACAAAACTTGATTTATCTGAAACTATATTGATATATCTTTCAAATAATCCATTTTAAGCAAATTGGAGCATATTTGGTCATTCAAATAGTTCATGCAGTGTGCCTTTCAAATTCTGCCAGAATCAAACTTTTATCGATATTGCCTATTGTTGTTTTATCCATTTGGAAATTGATTTTAGATAAAATCCTTCCTTCAAATTGAGCTTTATATTATTTCTTTGAATTCTTGTATACTCTTGTCCTTCTATTATTTGTATACCTGAATCTATTATGTAAAGTTTCTGTTTGTATTGAATTGTTTCGTATAATAGGTGCATGTATGTTTCGTTGTTCCGCATGTACTTTCGATATGTGCCAATTTTATTGTTCATACTATCTTTTTATACTCTGGTATCTTATGGGATAATTTGGACTTTTATCAAAAATGATAAAGAGTTATGCTTAGAGCCCCACGATTGCTTTGTCAGGCCCCATTGACTTCACTTAGACGTGGGTGGATGGAGCTCCTAAATATGGGAGACTTATGTTTGGTGATAATCTAGAAATGGATGTACTATATTATGTATGTGGTCCCACAACACCCTCAGATATGGTATTTGAGCTTCTGTTTCTTATTCGTTATACTGGTATGTTCTGAGATATCTCATATGCCATTATTATGCTTCAAAATATGTTACGAATCATTTCATATGCCATTATTATACTCCGAAATGCTTCTTATGCTCTTGCTATACTTCGAAACATTTCATACGTCATTAATATATTCTAAAATATTTTATTTGCCCTTGATATGCTTCGAAACATTTCATTCGTTATTGATATGTTCCGAAATATTTCATATGTCGTTGATATGCTCCAAAACATTTCATACATCATTGATTTGCCCCAAAATATTTCATATGCCATTGATACACTCCGAAATATCCTATGTGCCATTGATATGCTCTTAAATACTTCTTATGCCCTTAATATGTTCTAAAACATTTTATACTTCATTGATATGCTCTGAAATGCTTCTTATGCCCTTGATATGCTCCAAAATATTTTATACTTCATTGATATACTCTAAAATGCTTCTTATGCCCTTAATATGCTCCGAAATATTTTATACATCATTGATATGCTCCGAAAAGTTTCATATGTCATGAATATGCTCCTAAATATTCTTACGCCTTTGATATATGCCTAAATACTTCATATGCTATTTGATACATGCCTATATGCTTCCTATGCTAATGATATACTCTAATTTCCTCTCCTCAATTATTATGAATAAAATATGATTCGAATGAAATGGCCCTTGTGATTTTGTGTCTAATAAGATGTTATCTATGAACTTTTGTATTCCTATCTTATATTTTGACATCAAGTTTATTTAAAAACTATCCTCTTTTGCCATAGATATGTTAGTCGCTTGCTTAGCTATTTATGGTCACTCTATTACTACATAAATTTTTTAGGTTAGCTTATTATTCACTAAGATATTTAAATTGGGCTGAGGCAGTGGAAAGCTAGAAGATTTTGTGTAGATCTGTTTTGGTTGATAGGTTTTTGTTGTATAAGTACACTTTATATCTGATGAAATGTTAAGGATAAATCTAAACTTATATGTTGTAAAAGTTTAAAGGGCCTCATGTTTAGGATTTTAAAATGATAAGTTTAGTTGGTATAATGATATGAACTTATGGTAAATATTAGTTTAGTGATTGTATGTATTCCCACACTTATGGATTTATGATGTGGTTAATGCTTAGTTGAGTTGGCTTTAGATTTTATGAATCGTTAAGTGAAGTGGTGTATGATTATAAACTGTACAGGTTTTATGGGTGTGAATTATGACTTAATGATTCTCGGTGGGGGCATGATAGAAGTAGTCTTTGATTTTTGATGACATGGTAACTATATATGAGCCTTTATTTTTTATGATGTAGTAACTATGTATGATGTTTTAACTTATGATGGTAATGATGTTTGTTTTAACTTATGATGATAATGTTTGTTTTAACTTATGATGTTGATGTTTGAGAATTTAATTAAAATTATGTATCTGATTTGTGCGATGATTATTTTGATATTTTAACTGAAATTATCATATGATTTTTACAATGATTACTACTAAAAGTCATTAAGATTTATGATTAAAATTATTTTGATTTAAATTCAAAAATTAGCACTGAAAGGTTATTATTTTGTTTTAGTTTGAGTTTATTATATTTTAAAATGGCTTTAGATAGAGGGAGCCTAGTTAAAACTTTATCATCAATTGATCATCATCATAAAAAAAAGAGATTGTTGAATTTTAGATTTTAATAATGAAATCAATTGATGAGTTTATAGACTAATATGCTTTTAAGATAAATGATATAGGAAATATTTTAATCACGAACTCGAACCATCGAATGGCAAATTGTCAAAATAGGAGAATCGGACATTATGCTAGGAAAAGTATTATACCAAAATTGGACATCGAGTTGGAGAATTGATCGACATGCCAAAGATTAGACTTCGTGTTATAAGTTTGGGTATCATGCCGAAAGGATCAGGTATTGCGCCAGAAGATCAGATGTTATGGAAAAAATTGACAATTTGATAGATCGAGCAATATGTCAAAGGAAAGGACAATGTGTTAGAGGTTTGAACGAAGTGCTAAAAGATCAGATGACATGTAGATCGAATGACATGCTCGAATGCTAGACAACATGTTGAAAGCTTCATAATTGTATCATATATGTGATTGGTTGTTAAAATCTTAATCAAGGTATTAATGAATCAAATTGTATTGGTATTAGGTTGAAACTATGCCAACTTATCGAGAAAGCTAATGGGCTTGGACCAGGACTGAATTGGGCTACTTAGAAAACCAAATCAGTAGCCTTGAGCAAGCCCAAATGGTGTTACCACCTAAATCAACCGATGGGCACTATTTATGTATGTCAACACTGCTAGTGGTGATACCACCCAGAATTTAAAAATTTTCGATGGTGGTAACACCCAAAAGTCTGAAATTGTAGTGTCAAAACCTATAACAGTAGTACCACCAGGTGTCAGTAATAGTATCACTTGTACCCAAAAATTTTTAGGGATTTAAAATTTTTAGCTCCATTTTGAAGTCATTTAGGAAAGACTAAATACGCCACTAAGGCTTGATTGAAAGTTTTGAGTTTGAAAAAGATTATAGTTCTCTCTTTGAGCATTGTTTGAGTCTCTTCTTCATTCTTGAGTTTTTAGGTAATTTTAAGTTGTGAGAGGTGAGAGATTTTATAAAAGAATGAATGTAAAGGTTCTTTCCTAAGCTTGCTAAAAAAATGAAGAGTTGTAACAAGAGTAGTTGATCTTCATCCGTTGAAAAGAAGAATGATAGTGAAAGTCAATAACCTTAAGGGAAGAGGAATCAGGAATTAATGTAGTTCGAGAAAACCGAACCACTATAAATTAATTAGCATTCCTTTTCTTGCTTATGATCTATTATTGTTTACTCATTTACTTTACTCGTAACCCTAACTTGCACTTTTTGTTAATCACATTTTTTATACAGATTTATCGATCGAACTTTAAGATCGAATAAATTTTTTTATAACACTAATTCATCTCCTTTTAGTGTTATTACGATCCTAATAGAAGGGTACATGCTAAGACAGTAAATATATTTCATATTAAGGCATCTGCATCAATAACCACTCATTCACATTCCAACGGGTTCCATCTACTTCATATATGTGTTAGGTAGTTGAAATGACACTTCCAACTAGCAGGAAAGAGTTGTCCCATGATTTTCTACATTATCCTCAAGGGTGTAGTTTGCATCGAACATTGATAATGTAGAAAGTGGTGATACTAGTTGATTGATATTAGGATGATCATGTTAAGAATTGATTCATAGTAGTTATTTAGATATTCATCATGATCTAGGTGGTTCATAGTAGTTATCAAGATATTCATCATGATCTAGGTGGTTCACAGTAGTTATTTAGATATTCATCATGATCTAGGTGGTTATAGGGTAATTTCAATAACTAACTCTATCATGTGTGATATGATGGAGGGTGGTTGTTACCACTAGGTCCTATAAATAGGACTATAGTTCATGAAGTAAGTATTGTGTGAGCATTTGGAAAAATAATTGTAAGTATTCAACATCGTTACTCTTGTTTTTAATACTACATCGGTTTACTAGATTGAAAGTATTCTCTCTTGATTGTATTATAGTATTCTATTTTTTATTGTCTCCTTGCTCCTCCAATCCCAACATTTGTGGTATCAGAGCCTTGTTTCAATCTGAACTGGGCATTATGACTTTTAATGGCAATTCCATGTCTCAACCCCTTATTCCGATCTTCTCGGGCAAAAGCTATGAATTTTAGAGTATCAAGATGAAGACTCTATTCAAGTCTCAAGATCTTTGGGACTTAATAGAGAATAGATATACAGATCCAGATGAAGAAACTAGGTTGAGGGAGAATATAAAGAAGGACTCAAAGGTATTGTTCTTCATTCAACAAGCTGTACATGAGACAATATTCTCAAGAATTGCAGCAGTGACAACCTCAAAGCAAGCTTGGTTGATACTTCAAAACAAATTTCAAGGCTCATCAAGGGTGATTCGGTAAAGCTTCAAACCCTTCGTCGTGAGTTTGAAATTTTGTTTATGAAAAGCAATGAATCAATGCAAGATTTTCTTTCTCAAGTAACTGAAATTGTTAGTCAAATGAAATCTTATGGTGAACATCTTCATGATTATATAATTGTTGCAAAAGTTTTGAGAAGTTTAACTCTGAAATTTGATCATGTTGTTGCCACAATTGAGGAGTCAAAATATCTATCTACATATTCATTTGATGAACTAATGGGTTCCTTGCAAGCACACAAAGTAAGGTTGAACAGGTCATTTGAGAAAAGTGAAGAAAAAACATTTCAGATTAAGGGGGAGTCTTTTACTTCAAAAGAAGACAAAAATTCAACAAGAAGATGACGTGGCAGAGGAGGATTTCGTGGTAGAGGAAATGGAAGAGGAAGAGGACATTTTAATGGACATGATAAACAAAAGCAATCAAATTATGATCAGAAAAACTATAAGAATAGAATTCAATGTCATTATTGTAAAAAGTTTGGTCATATGAAAGCAGATTGCTGGAAAAGAAAAAAGAAAGCAAGCTATGTGGAGGAAAATGAAGACAATAGTAAGTTGTTTATGACTCATTTACATGTTAATGATATCTCAAATGATATTTGGTTTTTGGATAGTGGATGTTCTAATCATATATCAGGCATAAGATCAATATTTAGAGATATTGATGAAATTCATAAGTTGAATGTTAGACTTAGAGATAACAAGCAAATCCAAATGGAAGGAAAAGGAATAACTGAGGTAAAAACACGTCAAGGAAAGGTAAAATACCTTGATAATGTTTTCTTTGTTCCTAGTTTATCACATAACTTGTTGAGTGTTGGATAACTTATAGATCATGGATATTCAGTTATATTTGATGATAGTTCATGCACCATTAAAGATAAAAAATCTGGTTTGATTATGGTAAAGGTTTGCATGACGCAAAATAAGATGTTTCGACTTGATGTTTCAAATATTAAAAAGCATGCTCTAGTTGCAACTCAAAAGAATGAGTCTAATTTGTGGCATTTAATATATAGACACCTTAACATTAAGGGCTTAAGGCTATTAAAGCAAAAAAAAATAATTTTTGGATTATCAAAAATTAATACACTTGATGTATGTGAAGGATGCATTTATAGCAAACAAAGTAAAAAACTATTTCTTGTTGGAAAAGCATGGAGAGCATCTAATTGTCTTGAATTAATTCATATTGATTTATGTGGACCTACGAATACAAAATAGTTTGGTGGAAGTCGATATTTTTTATTATTTACTAATGATTATAATCGCATGAGTTGGGTATATTTTCTAGAAATGAAATCTGAAACATTTGATAATTTTTGAAAATTCAAGACACTTGTAGAAAGGAAAAGTGGTAGATGCATAAAGACACTTTGGACAGATATAGATGGTAAATTTCTATCTAATGAGTTTAATTCTTTTTGTGAAGAAAATGATATTAACAGGGAATTGACAGCACCTTATACACCGGAACAAAATGGTGTAGCTGAACATAAAAATCAAACTATCGTTGAAATGGCAAGAAGTTTGCTTAAAGGAAAGCATCTTCTAAATCAGTTTTAAGCAAAAGCAGTTGCAATAGCAGTTTATTTATTGAATATTTCACCAACTAAGACTATTATGAAATGAACTCCCTTTGAGGCTTGGTATGGTATAAAACCAAGTGTAAACCATCTAAGAATTTTTGGTAGTATTGCTTATGCTTTGGTAAATTCACAAAATCACCACAAGCTTGATGAAAAATATGAAAAATGTATTTTCATTGGTTATTCCTTACAATCCAAAGCATATCAATTGTATAATCCTGTTAGTGGCAAAGTTATTATTAACAGAAATATTATATTTAATGAAAGGACAAGTTGGAATTGGGAGTCAAAAGAATGTGAAACACAAACTCAGATTCCGATAGAAGTAGACACTCCATAGAATCAAGTAACAAATCCTACTCCAACAAATTCATCGTCAGCCTCACCCATTAGTAGTTCAAATTATGATTCCTCAGATGAATCCCCTCCAGGAAAATTGAGATCACTAACAGAAATTTATTATTCAACATTTGCTTTATTTATTTCAGATCCTACAACTTTTGAGGAAGCAGTTGAAAAAGAGGAATGGAGAAAAGCAATGAAGGAGGAAATCAAGTCAATTGAGAAGAATGAAACCTGGGAGCTAATGAATCTACCAAAGGAAAAGAATGCTATTGGATTGAAATAGATGTTCAAAACAAAATATAATGTAGATGGAAGTATCCAAAAGCATAAGGCTCGGCTTGTAGCAAAAGGATATTCATAACAACAAGGTATTGATTTTGATGATACTTTTTCTCCAGTTGCTAGATTCGAAACTGTGAGAAATTTCTTGGCTTTAGCTGCTCACTTGGGTTGGCCTGTTTATCAATTTGATGTGAAATCTGTGTTTTTAAATGGAGATTTACATGAAGAGATTTTTGTTACTCAACCTGAAGGTTTTTTTGTTAAAGGATATGAAGAAAAAGTGTATAGGCTAAAGAAAGCTCTTTATGGGCTTAAACAAGCTCCAAGGGCATGGTATAGTAAGATTGATTATTATTTTCATCAAAATAGATTTAAGAGAAGCAATAATGAACCTACTCTTTATCTAAAGAAGGAAGGTGAACATAATATTCTAATGGTTTGCCTTTATGTTGATGATATTATATATATGGGTTTATCTAACTCTTTTGTGACAGAATTTAAAAAATCCATGATGAATAAGTTTGAAATGTTAGATCTAGGTCTACTGCACTATTTTCTTGGGTTGGAAGTGAAGCAAGGATCAGATGAAATTTTTATCTCACAAAGAAAGTATGCAATGGATCTACTCAAAAAATCTAACATGCTTAATTACAAAGTTACGGCAACGCCTATGAATGTAAATGAGAAACTAAAACTTGAAGATGGTACATCCTTGACAAATACAAGATACTACAGAAGTTTGGTTGGAGGTTTGATTTATCTAACTCATACTCGACCAGATATTACCTTTTCTGTTGGTGTAGTATCCAAGTTTATGCATAGCCTTAATAAACATCATCTTGGAGCTGTTAAAAGAATTCTACATTATATTATGGGAACTACCGATTGTGGTATTTGGTATTCTCAGAATTTTAAATGTAAATTAATTGGTTTCACTGATAGTGATTGGGCATGAGATTTGGATGATAGAAAAAGTACTTCAGGCAATATTTTTAGCCTTGGATCAAGAGTTATATCTTAGAGTTCAAAGAAGCAAGCAACAATTACATTATCAACATCAGAAGCAGAATATGTAGCTGCAACATCAGCAACGTGTCAAGCAATATAGCTTAGAAGACTTCTTGAAGATCTTCATCAAGAACAAATGGAAGCAATAGAAATATTTTATGACAATAAAGCTATAATTGCAATGATAAAAAAGCCAACATTTCATGGAAGAATGAAGCATATAGAGATACGTTATCATTTCATCCGTGATCTTGTAGCAAATGAAGCTATAGCAATGAAGTATTGTGGCACAGATGAACAAGTTGCAGATATACTCACCAAGTCACTTCTAGTCCAAAAATATGTTTATTTTATGTTTCAAATTGGTGTATGTAACTATGAATCAAGGGGGAGTGTTAAAAATTGATTCATAGTAGTTATCTAGATATTCATCATGATCTAGGTGATTCATAGTAGTTATCTAGATATTCATCATAATTTAGGTGGTTCATAGTAGTTATCTAGATATTCATCATGATCTAGGTGATTATAGGGTGGTTTCAATAACTCACTCTATCATGTGTGATATGATGGAGGGTGGTTGTTATCACTAGGTCCTATAAATAGGACCATAGTTCATGAAGCAATTATTTTGTGAGCATTTGGGAAAATAATTGTAAGTGTTCAATATCGTTCCTCTTGTTTTTAATACTACATCGGTTTACTAGATTGAAAGTATTCTTTCTTGATTGCATCATAGTATTCTATTTTTTATTGTCTCCTTGCTCCTCCAATCCCAACAGATAAATAGATGATTTTTTTGAATCAGGAAATGATAAATAGTTATTATCAAAGAAAGTTTTCTGAAGAGACCTATAGAGGAATCTACCTAAAAATGAGATACCAGCCACTCCTCTACGACCATCCAAGGGGAGAGTGAGATATTAGGCATTTGAACAATAATTCTAGCTAAATATCTATCAAAATACTACATTAGTAGGTAACCTATCAAAACAAGCAAGCTAAATATAAAATAAAAATATGATATTATGACCCTTAAACCATACCAACCAATGCCACTATTACTAGAAGGCTTGCTCTTCCCAAATTGAATACACTATTAGGGATTAGGAATGAAAGTAAAAAATATAATAGGTACCATCATATAAGATATTAGAGATGTGAGTCAAAGTATTTGACCATACTTAGAAAATATTTGTTAGCAGTTAAGATTTCCCTTGATAAATAATTAAGATTTCCCCAACTACATGAGAAAATATCGTAGCTCTGTTGAGGAAAATATTTCATCATAACTTGTATAAATAGGGAGCACCACCATATCATATCAAATGAATCTCTTCTTCGTACTTCATTCTATCATAGTATCAGAGCCCCTTGCCTAGAGCAAACTCCTCACCGAATCTTCCCCTTCCCTTTTTGAGACGATGATGGTCGTCCTATAGTCATCGCTTTCTTCCTAGCAACGACTTTGAAGTCAGTTACTGGTCGCATCCTCCTGCTACTGCCATCCAGTCGAGCCCTTCTCCAACTCCACTATCATCGACGTGTCACTGCTGCCTCTACTGCTACAAAGGCAGCCCCTTCCCTTCAGTATAGCATCCTTCTCATTTCTCCTTTCCCAACGATGCTGCGTTGCATCCCTCCTTCCTCCCCATCTCTCCTATCACAATTCGCTTCTCCTCTAACGGCCTACTCCTCTACTGATGAGGACGACCTTGGCAGCAACCACCGCTGCTTCTAGGCCACGCACCCCCATCACTGCTCTTTGACCAACAACTATCGCTATTCCCACCCCCCCCCCCCCACCCCCCTTAGGCTAGCGAACTCTTTCCCCATCCTGGCCAAGCAAGAAGAGCCGCCTCGTCGTTGCTCCACAACCAACGGGCCACCCATCTTGCTCAAGCAAAAAAGAGCTACCGTCGTTGTTTTTCGACCGATGGATCTCTACCCCGGCGCTCTTCACTACCTCCTCTTAGGTTGCAACCGAAGACTCTCTTCTCCTTGGCAACTACGGTGCATCCTTGGTGCACAGCAGTAACTTCTTCCCCTCCTGCCCCCTGCCTCCTGCCTCGTTACAGCCCATTATTTCCTCCCCTTCTTGGAACCTCCTTCTTGAACTGCTATAGCTGTTACCGCTACTGCCATCGCTCTCTCTCCCTCCTATTGTAGCACCCCCAGTGCTACACTAACCAGCACCCTTCTCCCCCAGCTCCCGTGCGCTACCTGCCCCCAAGCATTCTACTTGATCTCATCACCATTGTCGCTACTGCTGCTAAAGATTCTCATAAGTTTGAGAATCTTGCCACCATCGCTGCTAACACGATATCCTCCACTTGTTCCACCGAGTCAACATTAAGAACCCTCTCTCATCTGTCGTCACTTTCTTCCTAGCGGCAATTGTAGCACTTCTTTGGCGAACGACGGCTATCTTCCTACTATCGCTCTGTGCTAGCATCTCTACCCTCATCCTCCTAGATCATTAAGCAGCTTCACTGCTTCTTGAAGCTTGGCACCCTCCATCGCATCTTGCCACCGAATGGTGCGATTTGCACCAATTGAGCCTTCGTCGCCTACTCTACACCAAGCGGCTACCCCTCCTCTTACACAGAGGAGCAATAATATAAGTCACCTGTTTCACTGCACTGCTCACAACAGAACCGGCCTGCTACTCTAGGCCACACACTAAGCAGAACATATCTGCTCGCCCAAACACCCTCCAAAGATCGTGGCCTCTATAGCAGCTTCAACAATAGCAAAAAAAAAAGGTGGAGTAGCACATCTAAGAACTCTTAATCAACGCCCATCACTACCAAAGAACTGCTAAGGAATAGTAGTGACTCTCACCAACAACATCATCTCTTCTTCACCGATCGCTTTCTGTCGATTGGTATATATCCTCAACATGACCTCATCATTCACATCTGATGTTCCAGTTATTATCCCTACAGGAAACCATAGTACTCTTCTCTCTACAGGCCTTATTTCCATCAATGCTACAACTCTCATCCCTTTCAAATTATCCAAAGGTGGCAACTACGCATTCTAGCATGCTCAATTTTCTAATCTTTTATTTGTCTATGATCTACTAAGCTATGTAGACGACTCTCTCCATTATCCACCGGCGATGCTCAACATCCTAGGAGCACCCAGTCCAGTACCAAATCCAGACCATAAACTTTGGTTACGTCAAGATCGTCTCATCCTACAAACAATTCAAGCCTTAGTCGCTGGATCCCTTGCTCCACTCATATCTTCATGTAATACTACTATTGAAGCTTGTGCAAGTTGCAAACCACCTTGGCAAATCATTCCTGAACTTGCATGCTCAGTATCCTATCTAGTTTTATGAAAACAAAATAAGAGAGAAGTATTATTGTCGATTATCTACAAAATAGGAAAGTTATCATCGATAACCTGGCCTTGATAGGTCATTCTATCAATAATGAAGAAGTCATTGTACACACCCTCAATGGCCTAGGAGATAAGTACAAGGAAATGGTAGTAGCAATATGGGCACGTGAATACCGATGCCATTTGAAGAACTCTATGACAAATTGACTAACTTTGAGATATATCTTAAGCTAGAGGATAAATTATCAGGATCATCCATCATAGCTTGAGTCAGACAAAAATCCAAAAGGAGGGGCAACCAGTCTAACAAGATTATCAACAAAGGTTTGACCAAGATGCCTCCTGAACTTATGAGCTCCGAACAAACCATCCCTCCTCCACAGCATCAGCATTTTAGTCACAACTATCAACGTGGCTACTTCAATTATCCTCAACCCTGGTGTCCTTAACATCCAAGTCAACAAAAAGTTATCTACCAACTGTGCAACAAAGTCGAACACTCTGTAAAAGTCTGTCGATCTCGAACCAGACTTCCTCCTCTATTATAGCGGCCCTAAGCAAATCTCATGACTACTTTGAATACTAGTCAACACAATTAGATTGTGGACTCTGGCGTATCCCATCACATCACATCCGATTTATAGAACTTGTCCATCTATAACAACTATGGCAGAAATGAAGATATCATCATCGGTGATAGTAAAGGAATTCTCATTACTCATGCTGGTTTTACAACACTTAATTCACACAACAGAACTTTTACACTCGATGATGTTTTGTATGCATCTCACATCAAACAAAATCTCATTTTTGTTTCTCAATTCTGCAAATAAAATAATACCTCTGTTGAATTCTTTTCTAACTCCTTTCTTGTCAAAGCACGGGGGCATCCTTGGTCCGAGGCCATAGTAAGGACAACATTTACGAGTGGTTGTCAATTCCACAAATCACCCAGCCCACTGCCTACTCTTATGTCGTAGCTCTAATTGATGTGTGGCATCGTCGTCTTAGTCATCCCTCATCCTCTATCTAGCAAAAATTACTTTCTTATTTTTCTCTTCCTACTCTTAAAATAAGTAACATTATAACTCATTGTGATGCTTGTTGAATCTCATTCATATCCTATTCTAAACCTTTTGAAATTATTTATACTGATGTTTGGGGCCCTGCCCCAATTACTTTGACAAGTTTTGATTTTATGTTATTTTCATAGACTACTTTACCAAGTATACATGGTTATACCCTCTCCACCATAAATCTGAAGTTTCATCAATATTTTTCAACTTTAGAAGATTGATCGAGAACTTCTTTCAGTTTATAATCAAAACAGTTTACTCTAATAGTGGCGGTGAATATCAAGCCCTCACATCCTATCTCTCAGCTTATGGTATATAACACCTTAAGTCACCCCCACATACTCAACTAGTTGGTTTTGTTGAATGTAAACATCGACATATAGTTGAAACTGGTCTTACACTCCTCCATCAAGCCTCCATGCTAATAATCTTTTGGTCTATAGTCTTTCAAACTGTCGTCTACCTCATCAATCGTATGCTCACTCCAGTCCTTCGGTACTAGTCACCATTTGAAAAACTATTTCATAAATCCTCAAACCTTCAAACACTCAAAGTATTTGGCTACTTATGTTATCCATAGCTACGTCCCTATGCCTCGCATAAGATAACATAAAGATCTAAGCCTTGCATTTTTAATGAATATTCTCTTGAATATAATGCCTTTAGATGCTACGAACTCCATACTCAAAAAGTCTTTATATCACATCATATTATTTTTGTGGAGTCTGTCTTTCCACTTTAAAATCCTGAGTCTCCTGTTATACACTCTTCTCCAACAAATATATATCACTAGAGTACCACAGATCCCGTCAAACGAGTCTCCCACAATACCATCCAATCCTTCTCCTCATGATCCATACTCTCTTCTTCTCCCAGTTCAATAGCTACTCACCCCCTCCATTGCTCCTCTCCCTTCTTCACAAGGTTCTCCTACTGCTGAAGTAATGCCCTCAGAAATATAACCACTACCTTTATCCTCTTCTGGCACTAGTGACACTAATGTACCTCCTGTTAGGGATCGAGCGGCACTAAGAGGGGGGGGGGTGAATTCGTGCAGCGGATAAATACGATAAACTTCGACGATTTAAAAATAACTTTCGAAAACTTCGTACGTTGAAAACAACGTTTCGTTTGAAATCGTTTCAATTGCATTGAAAGCGTACGTAAGAAGATGAAGAGGAAGTCGAGTAAGTAAGGCAGCAAAGTGAATATAGTTTGCATTATAGTAAGTTGTAAGAAAGTAAATGCAAACCAATTTATAGTGGTTCGATCATCCGACCTACATCCACTCCTGATTCCTCTTCGCTTAAGGCCACCAGCTTTTCCACTTGCTATCCTTCTTCCAATGGGCGAGGATGAACTCCCTTACAACTCCTCTCCTTTTGATGAGCTTAGGAGAAAACCCTTACAAGCACTCTCTCCTTTCTTTTGGTGGAATACAAGTGAAAACTAAGGAGGATTTTCTAGAGAGATTTGAACAGAGTTTTCTTGCTTTCAAAGTGTTGTGCTTATTGTATTTCTTACAAGAACACTTGGGGTATTTATAGACCCCAAGAGGATTCAAATTTAGAGCCCAAATTTGAATCTCTTTTGTTGTTCCTAGTGCTGGTAGTGCCACCGCCTGTCAGTGGTGGTGCCATCGCCTATCAGTTGACAGACTGACAATGTACAAGGCGATTCCACCGCCCAAGGCAACGGTGCCACCGCCCATGCTCTCGGGTGCTGGGCGGTGCCACCGCCCAGCACTTTTCAGCACATTGGTTTGGGCCTTAAACCAGCCCAAACCGATCCAAAATAAGGCCCAATGGGCCCACAATTGGTTTATAGTATTAACACCTAATCCTAAACCAAATTACGTGCTAATTATAAATTTTAAAGACATTTCCTAAACTATTACAAAGTCCAACAAGTCAAGACTTCTTCTAGTGAGCTTCCGACGATCTTCTGGCGGTCTTCCGACGAACCCTCGGAAACCATTCTACGGACTCCCGACAAGCTCCTGGACTTCACGATAATCTTGGTGAGTTCCAACTAGCTTCATTGGCAAGCTCCGATCTTTCTTGGCAAGCTCTGTGAACTTCTGAAAATCCTTCGGCAAGCTCCCTACTCATTCTTGGCCAATTCCGGTAGCACTCCCAACGAATCTTCAAACTTCCGTTGAACTCTCGAACTCCCAACGATCCATCACACTTGTCTTCCGGTACTTTGTTTCGCTTTATGTCTTTATCGTCATCATAATTAATCCTACACACACATAAATAAAAAACTCTACTTTGATCTAGATAGTTATTACAATGCGAATTGAAATTCAGTTGCCCGGCACATTATTGGTCAGCGCTTCATCCGATTCTTCGGCGCATCATCCTCTCTTGTGGCTTATTGCCCAATCGACGGTTGACCTCTGCAACCCTGATATCCTTGGCACAACTCCGCTCTTCTTGGCCCAATGCCCGACGTCCGAAGCCTCCTACCGATTGTCGACCAAACCTCCGACTCGACATCTAAAATCCTAACATGATCACTTCCGGCACAACGTCAATTCCTCCAGCGTCAACTATCTAATCCTGATTGATAGTAGACCTGTGTCACTCAAAACGTAG
Organism: Musa beccarii; assembly: GCA_024322285.1. Taxonomy (NCBI): domain Eukaryota; kingdom Viridiplantae; phylum Streptophyta; class Magnoliopsida; order Zingiberales; family Musaceae; genus Musa; species Musa beccarii. Next base: position 7,656,621 of record CM044395.1, read on the forward strand.
TTAGATCATAAAACACAATCAATTAGTTTCATTATCAAAATCCGAGATTCAACAATCTCCCCCTTTTTTATGATGACAACTAATTGATGACTAATGAGTTAACCATAACTCCCTGGAGTTTAACCAAACTCCCCATATTAATATGCTATTGATAGAACACTTGGATTATCCCAAATCCAAGCAACATTCATCATAAATTATGATAATTAAGAAACCATCATGCAAATATATAAAATATTTAATTCATTGCATGAAGTCATCAATTTACTTCTCCCCCTATGTCATCAACAAAAAGGAGAAGTTGCATCATAGCTAGTTTAAAAGATATGTAAGTTTTACAACACACTAGCTATTAAATAAGATATTCAACATATAATCATGGTAAGATTTTAAAAGATGTCTAAGCATAGCAATACAACACTTGCTTCTTGTGCAAGTTTACACTTTGATTTCCTTGTAAAAGACAGGCAAGATAGCAATTTTTCATTCACTTCTTGAGATATGCAAGTTGCGCTTTCTTTGCTTCCTTTGCGATATGCAAGCAATCACTTTAAATATGCAAGCTAAATTTTCATTACAACATACAAACATAGAAGCATGGCAAGTGTAGGAAAGCAAATTTTCTAAGTTTTGCATTTTGCTTCTTTTAAAATAGCACTTCTTTGCTTCTCTTTAAATTGCAAGATTGCAATTGTTGCTCCCCCTTTGTCATTGACAAATAGAAGTTGAGTACAAATAGCCTTTTACATCAATGCTTTGATCATGACAAAATAACAAATATACAACATGAATTTTCAATATATTAAGCTATGAATTCAAGGGAGTCAAAAACCATGATATGAGGGAAAAAGATGATAAGGAAGCAATTAATAATGATAAGCAAGCTAACATACTTTGTGATACGCAAGCTAGCTTCCTTTCAATTCTCTTTGTAACTAAGTTTCACCTTTGCAAGCTATCAACTTTTTGTTTGCAATGAGCTAGTAATTTTTGTAAAATTTTACAACATTTTTAACCATGCAAGCTCATGAGTTTAAAAAATAATATAACTTTGCAATTTCTTTCTTCTCATTTTGAGAAGTGGAAGTTTTATCTTTTTGCAATTTCTAGCTAGCTATGTTTGCCACTTTCTTTTGTGATATCCAAGCTAGTATGCTAACTCCTAGTTTGTCATTGTCAAAAAGAAGAGAAGACTCAATGGCTAAAAATTTCAATCATTATTTTACATCAACCAATATTTCAAATTTTCACATGATCTATACAAGCCATAGATGCAAAGAATTCATGAAAGAAAACCAAAGTAATCATGTCATTTCTAAGTCATGAAAGATATAAAATCAAAGCTCAAGAAAGTCAAGAGGGACATGATTCATTTGACAAGTCCTTTTAGTAATGATTCATCATAAAGCAAATTTCTCTTACATCAAGGCAAAAAAAGATCATGTCAAAAATTTGAAAAAGTATTTCAAGCCAACAAGATCATATTTGAAGTATAAAATATATCACAATCGTAAATGTCGATAAGTGATTCATTTGTGTGCAAAACCACTTGATTCATGCATAGGAATTTTAAATATCAAACGTCAAGATATCAAGACTTGGATTGTGATAAAGCTCATTCAAGTTCAAATCATCAAAATCATTAAAATAATTTTTGAGATTCATAAATTATATGGATTTGAATTGTTTTCCTCTTTGGTACATGATAAAAAGAAGCAATCATAGAGGAAAGTATTTTGATTCACAAAAATATCTCAAGTCAAGAATTTAAAGTCATGATTTCAAGAGATCAAGAGAGGAGTCATAAAATCATTCATACTCATTTTGTCAACTCGAAACTCAAAATCAAACTATCAAAATTATTATCAAGATTCAAGAGATGAACATAATATACATAGGTTCATCATTTCTTTTTCATCGCAAAATTGAAAACTTTATTGAAGAATTTTCAAGAGACATATATTTCTCTTGCATTAATTTTATATGAACATGTCTTTGCCTTTTTTAAGTGAAATAGAGACAAACATGATCGTTTAAGACATAAAGGCTAAATCTCATGTCATGAATTCCAAAAGATATCTCAAGTTATCAACATCACATTAAAAAAGATATTTCAAAAAGATATATCGATAAGTAATTTATTTGTATCATTTCAATTGAATTCATGATTCATTTGGTAGGTTCTCCTCTTTAGTAAATAAAAAAAAGAATTATAGGAGAACAAAATAAATTAAAGGAGATAGAACATGATTGAAGTATTGAACATGATTCATATTTAAAATGTATCTTACATCGTAAATATGAATCAAGTATTTGTCAAATCTGAAATCATCCTCAAAATCAAATAAATTCATACATGATAAGCATGGATTCATGAATTTGTTTTCAATTGAAAAAATTGAAAAACTCTAGAGATAGAAAGATTTCAAGAAACATGCATTTCCATTATATAATTCATTTCATAAGAGCATGCCTTTGTCTTTTATTGTAAGATAAAATAGAAATATCAACATTCAACACCAAAAGACAACCTTCATTATAAAAATCATCAAGACAAAAATATAACACATTATGAGATTCAATTTATCATGATAATGTGTTTTATTTTAAGTTGTTTGTTTCAAACAAGTGTGCTCATGTTTCAAAATATGAGTATCAAATTTTAAAACCAAAACATGAGTTTGTCATCAAGATATAACAACTTTTTAACATTTTCATTTTATCATTATCAATGATGATTTCATAAGGTATGTTCAAATATTTTCATGAAAGCCATCATACAAATTAGAAATATAAGTTTTATCATTAAAGTCATCAAGATCAAATGCATCAAACATCATGATATTGCATTTTCTTATCTTTATGAGTTTCAATTTAAGTAATTTGATCTTTCATAAGAATGTTCAAATGTCATGCATTTGTTTTCATGTGAGCATATTCAAATCTTTTTATGAAAACATGTATCAACAAGATATAAGTTTAGTCATAAACTCATCAAGACCAAACACATAAAAAATAAAACATCAAGATAACACATTTTCAATTTTTATGTATTTTATTTTATGTGGTTGATCTCATATAAGCATGTTCATATTTTCAATCAAAAGCCAAGCATCATATAAATTTAAAATTATCATCAAAATCTTTCATTCAAAAAATTTGTTAGGGGTAAAGTACATTGATTAGATGTAAGCATGCTCAATTCTTTTGTATAAACGATATTTATCAAGTTTAAAATTGAAAAATAGATTTCATAACATAGATCAACAAGATATACATGATTTCATATTTTCATTATGTTATTATGAAAAGTGATACAGAATTCATCAAGATAAATATTCATTGGATTTAATCTTGTTAGGTGTACAAGCATGAGATGCAATTATCATAATGATTCATTTTGCGTCAAAAACCATGCATTGAGTTGTTATTTCAAAATCATACATGAGATTGATCTTGTAATAGCACAAGTTAAGAAATCATCATTTATATTTTTAATTTTCAAAAATAACTAAAAAGAAAAAGCATAAAAAAATTCCTACCAACTATATTAAGCAACTCATGAATAGTTCAAGTAATTTCATAATAAGGAAACAACAACTTGGGTGAGTTTCTTACCTCATTGTCGAAAACCATCAAAGCGTAGTTTGCCTCTTCTTTACTTGATTCTTCTTGGTGAGCCTTCTTCTTCTTTATTGGTGGCCTTATTCTCCGTTCAAGTTCATTATTTATTTTAGTTTTTTGTTTAATGAACTTATTAAGATTTAGTGTTCGAAGCTCAAGTTCATCATTGTCCTCATCACTTGATTCATCACTCAAGTGGCATTTCATAGTTCGGAGTTCCAAATCCTTCTTGTTCTTTAGAAGATGGTTCATATGTCCATCATGTTCAATATGTTCCAAGAATACCATTTCATATGTCATTAAGGATCCAATGAGTTCTTCAATAAAATAATCATTTAAATCTTTTATTTCTTAAATCACCGTTACTTTAGGATCCCACCTTTTTGGAAGGGATCTTAAAATCTTGTTTATGAGTTCAAAATCTGAAAAACTTTCACTAAGACTTTTCAAGCTATTGACGACATCTGTAAAGCGGGTGTATATGTCGTCAATAAATTCGCTTGGTGTCATTTGGAAGAGTTCAAAATCATGCAATAAGAGGTTTACTTTCAAGTCTTTAACTCTATTAGTTCCCTCGTGCGTGATTTCAAGTGTCCGTCAAATATCAAAAGCTATTTCGCACGTAGAAATCCGATTGAACTCATTCTTGTCCTAAGCGCAAAATAAGGTATTTATAGCCTCTACATTCAAAGTGTTAGGATCTAAAAGGCACTAAGAGGGGGGGGTGAATTAGTGTAGTGGATTAAAATCGTACTTTCGAAACCGATTTTACAAAAACACAAGTTCGTAGGAAGATTTCGATTTGATGAAAGAGAACTTGAAAGTAATTGCTTGAGTAAAGGAAATAACAAGGAACTAAACAACTTGCAGCTAAGTAATGAAATGATTCAAAAATGTAAACACTCACACATTCATGAACACAATGATGTATAGTGGTTCGGTCAAATGACCTACATCCACTCTTGAAGCCTTCACGATGAGGCTCCGCTCTTCCACTAGCAAATCCTTTGAAGGGGAAGGACCAAATACCCCTTTTATAACCCTTTACAAGAGGTTCACACTCTTACAAGATTTCTCAAGAACAAGGAGGAGGTGAACACTTAACAAGAGATAAGACTTTTCAAGACTAATCAAATGCTTTAACTCAAGATTTTTAACTCTCAAAAGGGTGCCCTTTCAGCTGAGAAAGGGGGGGTATTTATAGATCCAAAGTGGATTCAAATTTGGGCTCCAAATTTGAAATCAAATTGGAGTTCTTGGTTCAGCAAATGTCGAGGCGGTGCCACCACTGTGTCATCATTTGGTCACTGATCGACACACGTGGGCTGTACCATCGCTCACCAGCGATGCCACCGCCCCAACCAGGCGGTGCTACCGCCTGTGTCTGTCTACAGGGGTAGTGCTACCGCCCCAAGCTGGGCGGTGCCACCGCCCTAGGCTAGGTGGTTCAACCGCTTGGCCCATTCAGCCAAGGCTGAATGGGCCCTGTTTAAGGCCCAACTCGGCCCAGTAGAGGCTCGGTTGGCCCCCACTGAATTTAGGCATGATTTTTTCTAAATCCTTGCTCTACTCATGTGCAAACTACGAACTTAAAAATATAACTCAAAGTGATTTAACCCGACACTCTTCAAGTCAACTTCCGACGAGCTTTACGGTGAGATTCCGACAGGCTTCCGATGCTTCCCTTGGATTGCTTCCAACGGACTCCCAGTATACTCCCGGATTGTATGAAGAGCTCAACGAGTCTTCGGCTAGCTTCCAAATCTTCCCGATAAGTTCCGCGAACCTTCGACGATCTTTGCGATAAACTTCCGAAAACTTCGGCAAGCCCCTGATTCGATCTTGGATGGTTCCGACAACACTTCCGAAGATCTCTCAGACTCCCGATGAACTCTTGAACCCCCGACGGACTTGACCTCGATCAATCGCTTTATGTTTTCTTCCCATCGTAGTTGTTCCTGCACACTTATCTTGACAAAGTAGATTAGAACAAATATTTCACCAATTGACTTCATCATCAAAATCCAAGATTCAACAATCTCCCCCTTTTTGATGATGATAATCAATTAATGATGGAGTTACTCTTAACTCCCCCTATCTATATGCCATAGATAATAAAAATTGCTTGAATTCAATTTTTGAATTCAACACAATAAGTTTAACATATGAAAGAAAAACTTCATAATTTACTTAATGATGACAAAGTCGATGTTGGACATTCATCATTAAGATGTCAAATAGGTATCAAAATGATATCAATAAAGTATACACAATAAAAACATGATATCAAGAACCTAAATAAGCATTTTAAGCATATAACTTGCAATAACTTGTAAAGCATGGGAAATGCATATAACTGTCAACGTATGTCAATTGCATTCACATATTCTTTCTCCCCCTTTGTCATCAACAAAAAGAAAACGAGGGATTCATATTATGAGTGCGCATCCAAATATATGTAACAATAAAGGAAGTCCGAAAAATATCACAAATGTGGAAAAGGAAATCATTCAGAAATCCGAATATCATTCCATAGTGCCCAAGAAGATGTAGTGAAGATAATACAATATATATGTCAAAAAGAATTCGATGAAAAGAAATCCAAGAGGAAAGATAAAAACCAAAAAGATTTGGAATCAAATCGATGAAAACCAAAATTTCAAGGAAAGATATCATATAATAAAGCTCACTTATTAGGACAATTTAACATGCCTAATTCCCTTCTAATAAAATCAAATTGTTCCTTATTTAAAGGTTTTATAAAAATATCCGCTAATTGATGATTTGTATCAACAAATTCAAGGGTGACATCTTTACTACTTACATGATCACGTATAAAATGATGCCTAATGTCAATGTGCTTAGTTCGAGAGTGTTGAATCGGATTTTTAATTAGACAGATAGCACTCGTGTTATCACATTTTATAGGAATGTTTTTTAAGTAAATTCCATAGTCTTCTAGTGTATTTTTCATCCAGATAACCTGTGCATAGCATGCACTAGCAGCTATATATTCGACTTCTGCCGTAGATAGTGCAACCGAATTTTGGTTCTTGGAAGTCTAAGAAACAAGTGTATGTCCTAGAAATTGGCACGTTCCGGATGTGCTTTTTCTATCTATTTTACATCCACCAAAATCCGCATCTGCATAAGCTCTCAAATCAAAGTTATCAGATTTTTGATACCATAATCCAAGATTAGGAGTCCCTTTAAGATATTTAAGGATTCTCTTAACAGCTTTGAAGTGAGATAGCTTAGGATTAGCTTAGAATCTTGCACATAGCCCTACACTAAACATGATGTCAGGTCTGGTTGTAGTGAGATAAAGCAGGCTACCTATCATGCCCCTATAAGTTTTTTATCAAAACTTTCTCCATTTTCATCCATATCTAATTTAGTGGAGGTACTTATAGGAGTGCTAATATCTTTTGATCCATCCATGTTAAATCATTTTAACAATTCCAATGTGTATTTTGATTGATTTAGAAATATACCATCACTTAGTTGCTTGATTTGCAGTCCTAAAAAGTAATTTAGTTCTCCCATTAGGCTCATCTCAAATTCATCACTCATATTCTTAGCAAATGATTCACATAGTGATTTATTAAAAGAACCAAAAATAATATCATCAACATAAATTTGAACAATAAGAAAATTATTTTTAAAATGTTTAATAAACAATGTAGTATCAACCTTGCCTTTAGTGAAATCATTTGAAATTAAAAAAGAACTAGGCCTCTCATACCAAGCCCTAGGGGCTTGTTTTAGACTATATAGAGTTTTAGTTAGCTTAAACACATGGTTAGGAAAAAGTGAGTTTTCAAATCTGGGTGGTTATTCAACATACACTTCTTCGAAAATAAAACCATTTAAGAATGCATTTTTGACATCCATTTGAAATAATTTGAAATCATTACTACTAGCATAGGTAAGGAGCATCCTAATGGCTTCTAATCTTGCCACCGGAGTGAAGGTTTCTTCATAATCGATACCTTCTTCTTGGTTAAAATCTTTGGCCACTAGTCTAGCCTTGTTTCTAACCACGATACCGTATTTATCTTACTTGTTTCTAAAGACCTACTTAGTACCAATAACTAAGTGGTCATTAGGTCTAGGAACAAGCTTCCATACCTCATTCCTCTCAAATTGATTCAATTCTTCTTGCATTGCGATAACCCAAGAATCATCTTTCAAGGCATCAACAATGCATTTTGGTTCAACTTGAGAAAGAAAAGCGGTATGGGCATGAAAATCTTTGAAAGAAGAGCGAGTTTGAACCCCTTTCGATGCATCTCCTATAATTAACTCCTTGGGATGAGCATCTACATACTTTCATTCCTTGGGTAAGGAAGTTTGGGAAGAAGATGCATCCAAGTTGTCATTTTGAGGAGAGGGTTTATTCAACTTCAAATTATCAAGACCAAAATCATCATCAAAATCTTTCTTCTTGAATTCAGAAATTTCATTAAAAACCACATGAATAGATTCTTCTATAATTAAGGTTCTTTTGTTGAAAACACGAAAAGCCTTAGAAACGGAAGAATAACCAAAAAATATGCCTTCATTGGATTTTGCATCGAATTTTCCTAAGGCATCTTTTTCATTTAAAATAAAGCATTTACAACCAAAAACTTTAAAATAAGAAACATTGGGTTTTTTTATCATTCCATAATTCATATGGAGTTTTAGATAGGGATGGTCTCACTAGAACTCTATTCATAACATAGCAAGCCATATTCACGACTTCGGCCCAAAAATATTTTGGTAAATTATATTCATTTAACATGGTTCTAGCCATTTCTTGCAAACTTCTATTTTTCTTTTCCACTACTCTATTTTGTTGTGGATTTCTTGGAGTAGAGAAGTTATGATTATATCCGTTTATTTCACAAAAATTTTGGAAGTCATGATTTTGAAATTCACCTCCATGATCACTTCGAATTGATAAAATCATAAAACCTTTTTCATTTTGAGTGAGTTTACAAAATTTAGAGAAACATTTGAAACAATCACTTTTGTGAGCCAAGAAATAAGTCTAAGTATATCTACTATAGTCATCCATAATTACAAAGGCATATTTGCTACCTCCTAGGCTTGTTATGTCAATTGGTCCAAATAAGTCCAAATGGATCAATTGCAATGGTCTAGTGGTGCTAATTTGATTTTTTGATTTGAAACTAGTTTTTATTTGTTTTCCTAGTTGACATGCATCACATACCTTGTCCTTAACGAATTTCATGTTTGGGATTCCTCTTACTAACTTTCTAGATGAAATCTTAGAAATTAGTTTCATGCTTGCATGGCCTAATCTCCTATGCCAAAGCCAAGCATCATCATTCAAAACCGAAAAACACATTTCATTACTTAATTCATCAATATTTATGGTGTAGACATTGTTTTGTTTTAAAGCAATCATGGATATGTCATTGTTTGGTTTTTCAATGATGCAAACATTAGATTCAAATCTAACAACATAACCTTTATCGCATAATTGACTAATGCTTAAAAGATTATATTTTAAACCATCAACTAGCAACACATCATTAATTGAAAAACTTGATTTGTTACCTATGGTTCCCTTGCCAATGATTTTACCCTTGTTCTTGTCTCCGAAGGTGACATACCCTTCTTCTTTGCTAGTAAGCATAGAGAAATGAGATGGATCTCCGGTCATATGCCTTGAGCATCCACTATCAAGATATCATTTCTTGCTCCTAGCTTGTGAGTTTATCTACAAAAGAGGATAGTTTTTAGGTACCCATTTGATTTTGGGTGCCTTACAAATTGATCTACTTAATTTATAATTTAACATTGAATTGTTTATGGTTCCTTTAGGAACCCATATCAATTTTTGTGGACTAATTTTCTTGAATGGACATTTGTAAGCAACATGTCTCATTGTACCACAAAAATTATATTTCAAATGGGGTGATACATGCAATGTAGGACCTTTAATGAAGGTGGTGAGATTTTGGTGAGAACCACTCACAAATCCGATTCCACTTCTATTTTCGACGTGACCCTTGTTAGCAAGGATCATGTCTAAGCCCTTGCTACCGACCTTAAACTTGTTTAGGGTCTCTTTGAGTAGTAGGTTCTCCCTTTTTGTTGCATCTAAGTGTTCACACTTAGAGCATGGGGGTAGAGAAGGGGTTTGAAGACTATTGAACTTACTTTGTAATAAAGCATGCTCTTTCTTAAGCAAATTGAACTTTTTACTAATAGTTCTACATTCATCAAATAACTCATGAAAAGCAATAGATAGTTCATCGAAAGATAACTCTTCATTAAATAACTCACTAACCTCTTCTCCTAATGCCATTAGCGCGAAGTTGGCCTCCTCTTTGTTGCTAGCTTCTTCAACCTCGGAGTCACTTGAATCATCCCACGTGGCCTTCAAAGTTTTTTTCTTCTTGAATTACTTTTTCTTGGCTTGAGGGTATTCATTCTTGAAGTGTCTTGGCTTCTTGCATTCATAGTAAATAACTTGGTCCTTTTTGTGTTCAAATTTATTTTTTATGTCATTTTTAAATTTGTTCTTTCTTATAAATTTCTTAAACTTTCGAGTTAAAAGTGTAATGTCATTGTCACTATCCTCATCACTTGATGTTCCTTTCAAGTGGTCTTCTTGTGTTCTAAGTGCCATATCCTTCCTGTTCTTTGGAAGGGGGTTCTCAAGCTCTTCATGAGCATGGCACATTATCTCGTAGGTCATTAGAGACCCAATAAGTTCTTCAAGCGAAAATACTTTAAGATCCTTGGCCTCTTGAATGGTCATAACCTTTGGATCCCAACTCTTTGGAAGGGATCTTAAAATTTTAGTTACCAATTCAAAATTAGAAAAACCTTTACTAAGAGCTTTAAGTCTATTGATGACATCCGTAAAGCGGGTGTACATGTCTCCAATAGACTCATTTGGTTTCATCCGAAAAAGTTCATAGGAATGCACAAGAATGTTAATTTTGGACTCTTTCACTCGACTAGTGCCTTCATGAGTGATTTCAAGAGTGCACCAAATATCAAATGCCGATTCGCAAATAGAAACCCGATTAAACTCATTCTTATCAAGCGCACAAAATAAGGCATTCATAGCCTTTGCATTAAGAGCAAAAATCTTCCTTTCTGACTCATTCCACTCACTCATCGGAAAAGAAGATTTTGCAAAGCCATTTTCAACAATGTTCCAAAGTTCGAAGTCCATAAAAATGAAAAAAAATCCTCATACGAGTCTTCCAATACGTATAATCCGACCCATTAAACATAGACGGACGAGTAATGGAGTGACCCTCTTGCATACCGGAGTAGGCCATCTCTCTTGGGTTTTAAACCAATAAGAGAGCAAACCTCGCTCTGATACCAATTGTTAGGATCTAAAAGGCACTAAGAGGGGGGGGGTGAATTAGTGCAGCGGATTAAAATCATACTTTTGAAACCAATTTTACAAAAACACAAGTTCATAGGAAGATTTCGATTTGACGAAAGAGAATTTGAAAGTAATTGCTTGAGTAAAGGAAATAACAAGGAACTAAACAACTTACAGCTAAGTAATGAAATAATTCAAAAATGTAAACACTCACACATTCATGAACACAATGATGTATAGTGGTTCGGTCAAATGACCTACATCCACTCTTGAAGCCTTCACGATGAGGCTCCGCTCTTCCACTAGCAAATCCTTTGAAGGGGAAGGACCAAATACCCCTTTTACAAACCTTTACAAGAGGTTCACACTCTTACAAGATTTCTCAAGAACAAGGAGGAGGTGAACACTTAGCAAGAGACAAGACTTTTCAAGACTAATCAAAGACTTTAACTCAAGATTTTTAACTCTTAAAAGGGTGTCCTTTCAGTTGAGAAAGGGGGGATATTTATGGATCCAAAGTAGATTCAAATTTGGGCTCCAAATTTGAAATCAAATTTGAGTTCCCAGTTCTGGCGGTGTTAGAGGCGGTGCCACCGCCTGTCAGAGGTGGTGCCACCGCCTGTGTCAGTTTGTTGACTGACACACAGTGGCGGTACCACCGCCCCAGCCAGGCGATGCTACCGCTCCAGTCTCTGGGGCGGTGCCACTGCCCCAGCCAGGCGGTGCTACCGCCCCAAGCTGGGCGGTGCCACCGCCCTAGGCTGGGTGGTTCAACTCGGCCCAGTAGAGGCCCGGTTGGCCCCCACTGAATTTAGGCAAGATTTTTTATAAATCCTTGCTCTACTCATGTGCAAACTACGAACTTAAAAACATAACTCAAAGTGATTTGACCCGACACTCTTCAAGTCAACTTCTGGTGAGCTTTACGATGAGATTCCGGCAGGCTTTCGATGCTTCCCTCGGATTGCTTCTAGCGGACTCCCAACATACTCCCGGATTGTATGGCGAGCTCAACGAGTCTTCGGCTTGCTTTCGAATCTTTCCTGTAAGTTCCGCGAACCTTCGACGATCTTTGCGATGAACTTCTAAAAACTTCGGCAAGTCCCTGATTCGATCTTGGATGGTTCTGGCAACACTTCCGAATATCTCTCGGACTTCCGATGAACTCTTGAACCCCCGACGAACTTAACCTCAGTCAATCGCTTTATGTTTTCTTCCCATCGTAGTTTTTCCTGCACCCTTATCTCGACAAAGTTGATTAGAACAAATATTTCACCAATTGACTTCATCATCAAAATCCGAGATTCAACACAAAGAAAAAGATTTTTTTCTCTAAGTCCAACTATTCGTTCGTCGGTTTAAAGGGAAGTTGAAAATAATTTTCAACAACGTTCCACAAATCCAAATCCATTAAAAGCAAGAAAACTCTCAATCGAGTTTTCTAATAGGTGTAGTCCGACTCGTTAAAGAACAGTGGACAAACAACCGAAAAGCCCTCTTGAAAGCCATGAAGAGCCATTTCTTACGGGTATAAAATCGAATGAGAAATAATGTGGCTCTGATACCAATTTTTAGGGATCGAGCGGCACTAAGAGGGGGGAGGTGAATTAGTGCAGCGGATAAATATGATAAACTTCGAAGATTTAAAAACAACTTTTGGAAACTTCGTATGTTGAAAACAATATTTCATTTGAAACCATTTTGATTGCGTTGAAAGCATATGTAAGAAGATGAAGAGTAAGTCGAGTAAGTAAGGCAGCAAAATGAAGATAGTTTGCAGTATAGTAAGTTGCAAGAAAGTAAATGCAAACCGATTTATAGTGGTTCGGTCATCCGACCTACATCCACTCCTGATTCCTCTTCGCTTGAGGCCACCGGCTTTTTCACTCGCTATCCTCCTTCTAACGGGCGAGGATGAACTCCCTTACAACTCCTCTCCTTTTGACGGGCTTAAGAGGAAACCCTTATTAGCACTCTCTCCTTTCTTTCAGTAGAATACAAGTGAAAACTAAGGAGGATTTTCTAGAGAGATTTGAACATAGTTTTCTTGCTTTTAAAGTGTTGTGCTTGTTGTATTTCTTGTAGGAACACTTGGGGTATTTATAGACCCCAAGAGGATTCAAATTTGGAGCCCAAATTTGAATCTCTTTCATTGTTCCCGGTGCTGGCGGTGCCACCGCCTGTCAATTGTCGGACTGACAATGTACAGGGCAATTCCATCGCCCATGCTCTAGGGTGCTGGGCGGTGCCACCACCTAGCTTGCTGGTCCTGGGCGGTGCCACCGCCCAACACTTTTCAGCACATTGGTTTGGGCCTTAAACTCAGCCCAAACCAGTCCAAAACAAGGCCCAATGGGCCTATACTTAGTTTATAGGATTAATACCTAATCATAAACCAAATTATGTGCTAACTATAAATTTTAAAAATATTTCCTAAGCTATTACAAAGTCTAATAAGTCAAGACTTCTTCCGGCGAACTTTCGGCAATCTTCCGATGATCTTCCGATGAACCCTCGGAAACCATTCTATGGACTCCCGGCAAGCTCCCGGACATCACGATGATCTTGGCGAGTTCCAACGAGCTTCATTGGCAAGCTCCCTACTTGTTCTCGGCCAATTCCGGCAGCACTCCCAAGGAATCTTCGGACTTCCATCGAACTCTCGAACTCCCAACGATCCATCACACTTATCTTCCAATACTTTGTTTCACTTTATATCTTTATCATCATCATAGTTAATCCTGCACACACGCAAACACAAAATTATACTTCAATCTAGACAATTATTATAACATGAATTGACATTCAGTTGCCCGGCACGTCATTGGTCGTCGCTTCGTTCGATTCTTTGGCGCATCGTCCTCTCTTGCGGCTTGTTGCCCAATCGACGGTTGACCTCCATAACCCCAATATCCTTGGTGCAACTCTGCTTTTCTTGGCCTGATGCCCGACATCGAAGCCTCCTACCGATTGTCGATCGAATCTCCGGCTCGACATCCAATATCCTAACGTGATCACTTCTAACGAAACGTCAATACCTCCAACGTCAACTGTCTAATCCTAATCGATAGTAGACCTGCATCACTCAAAACGTAGTTAGATCATAAAACACAATCAATTAGTTTCGTTATCAAAATCCAAAATTCAACAATCTCTCCCTTTTTGATGATGACAACTAATTGATGACTAACGGAATTAACCATAACTCTCCGAAGTTTAACCAAACTCCTCCTATCAATATGTCATTGATAGAACACTTGGATTATCCCAAATCCAAGCAACATTCATCACAGATTATGATAATTAAGAAACCATTATGCAAATATATAAAATATTCAATTCAATACATGAAGTCATCAATCTACTTGTCCCCCTATGTCATTAACAAAAAGGAGAAGTTACATCATAGCTAGTTTAAAAGATATGCAAGTTTTACAACACACTAGCTATTAAACAAGATATTCAACATATAATCATGGTAAGATTTTAAAAGATGTCCAAGCATAGCAATACAACACTTGCTTCTTATGCAAGTTTGCACTTTGATTTCCTTGTAAAAATTTTTTTTCTTTGAATGCAAAGGCTATGAATGCCTTATTTTGTGCTTTGGACAAGAATGAGTTCAATCAGATTTCTATGTACGAAATGACTTTTGATATTTGGCAAAAACTTGAAATCACGCACGAGAGAACTAATAGAGTTAAAGACTTGAAAGTAAACCTCTTATTGCATGATTTTGAACTCTTCCAAATGATACCAAGCGAATCTATCGACGACATGTACACCCGCTTCACGGATGTCGTCAATAGCTTGAAAAGTCTTGGTAAAAGTTTTTCAAATTTTGAACTCGTAAACAAGATTTTAAGATCCCTTCCAAAAAGGTGGGATCCTAAAGTAACGGCGATTCAAGAAACAAAAGATTTAAATGATTATTCTATTGAAGAACTTATTGGATCCTTAATGACATATGAAATGGCATTCTTGGAACATATTGAATATGATGAACACATGAACCACCTTCTAAAGAACAAGAAGGATTTGGAACTCCGAACTATGAAATGCCACTTGAGTTATGACTCAAGTGATAAGGACAATGATGAACTTGAGCTTCGAACACTAAATCTTAATAAGTTCATTAAACAAAAATTTAAAATAAACAATGAACTTGAACGGAGAATGAGACCACCAATGAAGAAGAAGAAGGCTCACCAAGAAGAATCAAGTAAAGAAGAAGCAAACTACACTTTGACGGTTTTCGACAATGAGGTAAGAAACTCACCTAAGTTGTTTTTTCCTTATTATGAAATTACTTGAACTATTCATGAGTTGCTTAATATAGTTGGTAGGAATTTTTTTATGCTTTTTCTTTCTAGTTATTTTTGAAAATTAAAAATATAAATGATGATTGCTTAACTTGTGCTATTACAAGATCAATCTCATGTATGATTTTGAAATAACAACTCAATGCATGGTTTTTGACGCAAAATGAATCATTATGATAATTGCATCTCATGCTTGTACACCTAACAAGATTAATTCCAATGAATATTTATCTTGATGAATTCTGTATCACTTTTCCTAATAACATAATGAAAATATGAAATCATGTGTATCTTGTTGATCTATGTTACGAATCTATTTTTTGGTTTTAAACTTGATAAATATCATTTATGCAAAAGAATTGAGCATACTTACATCTAATCAATGTACTTTACTCCTAACAAATTTTTGGAATGAAAGATTTTGATGATAATTTCAAATTTATATGATGCTTGGCTTTTGTGTGAAAATGTGAACATGCTTATATGAGATCAACCACATAAAATAAAACACATAAAAATTGAAAATGTGTTATCATGATATTTTATTTTTGATGTGTTTGGTCTTGACGAGTTTATGACTAAACTTATATCTTGTTGATGCATGTTTTCATAAAAAGATTTGAATATGCTCACATGAAAACAAATGCATGACATTTGAACATTCTTATGAAAGATCATATCACTTAAATTGAAACTCATAAAGATGAGAAAATGTACTATCATGATGTTTGATGCATTTGATTTTGATGACTTTAATGATAAAACTTGTATTTCTAATTTGTATGATGATGGCTTTCATGAAAATATTTGAACATACCTTATGAAATCATCATTAATAATGATAAAATGAAAATGTTAAAAAGTTGTTATATCTTGATGACAAACTCATGTTTTGGTTTTAAAATTTGATACTCATCTTTTGAAATATGAGCACACTTGTTTGAAACAAACAACTTAAAATGAAACACATTATCATGATAAATTGAATCTCATAATGTATTATATTTTTGTCTTGATGATTTTTATAATGAAGGTTGTCTTTTGGTGTTGAATGTTGATATTTCTATTTTATCTTACAATAAAAGACAAAGGCATGCACATATGAAATGAATTATATAATGGAAATGTATGTTTCTTGAAATCTTTCTATCTCTAGAGTTTTTCAATTTTTTCAATTGAAGACAAATTCATGAATCCATGCTTATCATGTATGAATTTATTTAATTTTGAGGATGATTTCAGATTTAACAAATGCTTGATTCATATTTGCGACGTAAGATACATTTTAAATATGAATCATGTTTAATGCTTCAACCATGTTCTATCTCCCTTAATTTATTTTATTCTCCTATAATTCTTTTTTTTTATTTACTAAAGAGGAGAACCTACCAAATGAATCATGAATTCAAATGAAATGATACAAATAAATTACTTATCGATATATCTTTTTGAAATATCTTTTTTAATGTGATGTTGATAACTTGAGATATCTTTTAGAATTCATGACACGAGATTTAGCCTTTATGTCTTAAACGAACATGCTTATCTCTATTTGACTTAAAAAAGGCAAAGGCATATTCATATAAAATTAATGCAAGAGAAATGCATGTCTCTTGAAAATTCTTCAATAAAGTTTTCAATTTTTCGATGAAAGAGAAATGATGAATATATGTATATTATGTTCATCTTTTGAATCTTGATAATGATTTTGATAATTTGATTATGAGTTTCGAGTTGACACCTCCAACCTATGTCAGTACTTCTCCATTGCCGATACTTACATCACAACCTATAGCCTCTAGATATACAATGACGACACACTCCAAAAGTGATATCTTTAAACCATGACAAGTCCTTGATCTACATGCTATTAAACAATCCTCGTCAGAGACTAATGAATTTATCATAATTACTCAAGCCTAAAAATCTCCACACTAGCATAAAGCCATGTGTGAAGAATATGATGTCTTCCTTCATAATTCTATATGGACTCTTGTACCCTCTCATCCCACACAAAATATCATTGGGTGTAAGAGGATCTTTCAAATTAAGTAGAACCCAGATTGATCTATTACTAGATATAAAGCACGTTAGTGGCCAAAGGGTTTCATCAACGTCGTGATGTTAACTTCACAAAGATATTTAGTCCTATTGTTAAACCCACAACAATCAGACTTATTCTAAGTTTGGCCATCTCAAAAGGCTAGAATTTACAATAATTTGATGTTAACAATGTCTTTTTACAAGGGACTCTAACTGAAGATGTCTTCATGCAACAACCTCTTGGCTTCATCCAACTTTAGTATCCAAGGCATATTTGTAAACTAGAAAAAGCTATTTATGGACTTCATCAAGCTTCAAGAGTCTGGTACACTAAACTTGGCTCGTTTTTTACATCCACTAGCTTCATCAACTCCAAGTCTGATACCTCGCTATTTCTCCATCACCAAAGTGGTAATACAATATATCTTCTAGTATATATAGATGATATTATTGTCATGGGCAACAATTATCTGGAAATCAAGGTATTCCTCAAGCATTTGGCATATCATTTTTCCCTCAAAGATCTAAGAACCTTGAGATACTTTTTGGGGGTAGAAGAGACATACACATATTCAGGATTTTTCCTATCACAAAGAAAGTATATTCAAGATCTATTATCAAAAATGAACATGTAGGACGCTAAAGCGGTTACAACTCCTCTATCTACTAGCGAGTCACTCAAACTATATAATGGAAGTCCTACTACGGACCCAACTCCATACCGCCAAGTACTTGGCTCCTTACAGTACTTATATCTCACCCATCTAGATATCTCATTTGCAATCAATAAATTATCACAATTCATGCATCGGCCATCTACTATGCATTAGTTTGCAGTTAAATGAATCTTGTAATATCTTCAAGGGACCCTCAATCATGGCCTCTTTCTCCGTAAACACTCCCTCATTCATCTCCATGCTTTTGTTAATGCTGGTTGGGCAAGGAATTTTGATGACATAACATCCACGTCGGGGTATATCATCTTCCTCGGAGCTAATCTAATCAATTGGTGTTCTAAGAAGCAAAAGACAGTTGCACAATCTACAACTGAAGCTAAATACCATGTCATTGCAATTGTTACTGCAGAGCTAAATTAGGGCATGAATCTACTCAAGAAACTTGACATCAACTCCACCTCTACTCCTACAATATATTGTAATAATGTCAGAGCCACTTACCTATGCGCTAATCTAGTATTTCACTCACGCATGAAACATATCGCTGTCGACTTTCACTTCATGCAAGAACAAGTTGTCAGACATCAACTACGTGTTTCTCACATACATACGGTTGATCAATTAGCAGACTCACTCACAAAGTCTCTTGCCCATAAACTATTTCATCACATCAGTCCAAGATCGACATCCTTGACATGAGCACTATCTTGCGGGAGCATGTTAGTAGTTAAGATTTTCCCAACTACATGAGGTATCATAGCTCTATTGAGGAAAATATTCTATCCTAACTTGTATAAATAGGGAGCACCACCATATTAAATCAAATGAATCTCTTCTTCATATTTCATTCTATCAATATTATCATCGTGATAGAGTGCTTCTCTAGAATATCAAGGGTCTAATTATAATAAAGATTGAAAGAGTTAGCTAGCTCTTTAATATAGTGGATACTCTTAAAATTTTTAAAAACAATGATCGGGGATATAATGCTCAAATAAAATATCTGTTGTAAATCCACTACCTATAACGCATCCTTCTTTGACGTAATAGCTCAAAGATATTATATTAAAAAAAGATCTTTTGGGTATATGAATACTGCTAATGCTAAAGCCATCTGCCTCTTCCGAGAAACAAAAGACTAATCAGGAGAAACCTCTTTCTATTATCTCTTATCCATAGATGATTCCTTATTATTGTTATTTGTGAAACCTCTTTACGAGAGCTGAAACCTCTTTGGAGAGCAAACAACTCACCAAGCATACCTTATGATTGTCCTTTACTGACATGAGCTACCCTGATCTGTTCATAATTTATTAATCGTTACGTATGCCAAATTTGTGTTGGTGATTTTATGTTTATTTTCTCATCAATGTCAGTTTTATCATCAAGTCATATGACAGATACATCTGCTGTAATGAAAATATGATTTTGTGCTTGCTACAAGGTTGTGTTTGTTGGACTACAAGTTGAAGTTCAGGTAAAATTCTAATTCATTTTTGCTCAAAAGTTAATTTCTATGCTAATATTTCTAGGACAAATGACAATCAAGGCTTCTTAATAGGATGCATAAACCAATGTGCATCCATTTGAATCATGTGCTTTTTCTCGATGCATATCCAATATTGACTGAAACTTGGTTTGTCCATTGGTAAGATGGAATACTTCGATCCTGCTGTTGGAAATAAACTTATTCCAATATCATAAAGAGATTAATTTCAACAAAAGAAAGGTTCATGATATCAAGAGGGAGATTCATTCTATCAAGAAGAAGAAAAGATAGATTAGAAGTCTATGGAAGGACAAGTCAAAATGATCATTGGTTCTTGAAGAGGTTCCTTGAAAGAGAAATTCATTCTGAATACAATAAATATGATGTATCTTTGGAGACTATATAAACAACATATGTTGGTTCATGAAAGCATAGATTTTGTGAAATTGTAAAGAATCTTTTGAGAGAAAAATAGAAAGTTACTCTTCTCCTACTCTTCCTCTGTTTGTAATCTCTCTATCCCTTCTTCCTATCTAGATTTTCAATATTTGGTATCAGAGCATAGGTTGAGCAATGGCTTCTTCCCCAAGTACCATCCAAATTCAGATCCCTAGATTGACAAAGGAAAATTATGATATATGGTGCATCCAAATGAAGGTTCTTCTAGGCTCCCAAGATGTATGGGAGTTTGTAGAAGATGGATTTGTTGAGCCAAGTCCAGCAGAAGAAGGAGCAATGAATGCAGAAGCAAGAAAACAACTCAAAGATAGAAGGAAGAAGGAGAAAAAGGCTTTGTTCACGATCTACCAAGGATTTGATGATACAATGTTCGAGATCATCGCTCCAGCAAATACTTCAAAGGAGGCTTGGGAAATGCTTCAAAAAGCATTTGGTGGTGTTGATAAGGTAAAGAAACTTCGTTTGCAAGTTTTACGAGCCGACTTTGAAAAATTACAACAAGGTACTTCTGAAACTATTTCTGATTACTTCTCGAAGGTTATTTCTATTGTTCATCAAATGAGACGAAATGGTGAACAAATAAGTGATCAAAGAGTAATAGAAAAAATATTGAGATCTTTAGATCCAAAATTTGATTTTATTGCTGTTGCGATTGAAGAATCTAAAGATTTGGAAACAATGTCTTTAGAACAACTTATGGGTTCTCTTCAAGTTCATGAACAAAGGATTACAAAAAGAGGAGAAGACAAAACTTTGGAGCAAGCACTACAAACCAAGCTTACTCTTGAAAACAGAGGTGAATCAAAATTTCAAAGAGGAAGAGGTCATGGACAAAGAGGAAGAGGAGGCAGAAATCAGACCAATCAGGAATCTCCAAACAATGAAGGTGGTGGAGAAAATTCTAGCCAAAGAGGCCAAGGTTATAGTCGAGGACGTGGCCGAGGCCGTGGACGTGGCAGAAATTTTAAAAGGTCTGAAATACAATGCTATATTTGCAAAAGGTACGGACATTACTCTTTTGAATGCTATTACAATCCTAACAACCAAGGTGATAAGGCAAATTTTGTTCAGAAAGAAAAGAATGAAAATCAAGTATTGCTGATGACATATGATAAATTGAAAGAAGATCAATCTATGACATGGTATTTAGATACTGGAGCTTCAAATCATATGTGTGGTATTAAAGATTTATTTTCAGAAATAGATACAAGTTATTCTGGAAATATTACATTAGGTGATATGTCTCGAGAGACCAGAAGAGGCAAAGGTCAAATTCTCTTGAACTAAATAATGGTAAAGAGTTATGCATTTCAGGATGTTTATTATGTTCGATATGAAAAATAATATTTTGAGTTTGGGACAATTACTTGAAAAAGGTTATAATATTGAGATGAAAGATATGACTCTTTCAATTCGTGACAAGGATAGAATATTGATATCACATGTGAAAATGGCAAAGAACAGAATGTTTCCTCTGCATTTATGTATTTTTGATCGATCAAACTGTTTTAAGACTGATATTGAGGACATTTCTATATTATGGCATCTTAGATATGCTCATTTAAATTTTGAGGCTTTGAAACTTCTAGAGAAGTATAATATGGTGACAGGAATGCCAAGAATTGATCACCCATCAAAACTATGTGAAGTATGTGTTATGGGTAAGCAAGAAAGAAAGTCTTTCAAAGTCATAAGAACAAGAAGAGCATGGCATCGGCTTGATTTGATACACTCAGATGTTTGTGGCCCTATCAGTCCAGTATCACTTGGAGGAAGCAGGTATTTTCTTACCTTCACTGATGATCATAGTGGAAAAACTTGGGTTTATATATTAAAGGAAAAGAAAGAAGTTTTCAGTAAATTCAAAGAATTTAAGGAGTTGGTTGAAAGACAAAGTGGTTGTAGGATTAAATGTTTAAGAACAGATAGAGGTGGTGAATATACATCAAATGAATTTGAAAGCTTTTGTAGAAACAATGGAATTTTTCATCAATTCACTATGCCATACACACCTCAACAAAATGGTGTTTTGAGAAAGGAAAAATAGGACTATACTTAATATGGTCCGATGCATGTTAAAGGAAAGAAGAATTCCTAAAGAATTTTGGGAGATCTTTGTTGCCTCTGCAGTTTATTTTTAATGAGTTTCCAACAAAGCGAATTGGAAATGTTACACGGAAGAAGCATGGAGCTTACGAAACCAAGAGTCGATCATTTGAGAATTTTTGGAAGTATTGCATTTGCTAAGATACCAGAGGAAAAGAGAACAAAACGGAGGATAAAGGTCAAAAATGTATTTTGTTAGGTTATCTTTGAAAATTCTAGTGGTTATAAACTCTACAATCCTATCACAAATAAAGTTGTGATGTCAAGAGATGTTGAGTTTGATGAACAACAGATTTGGAACTGGAAAAGTGATGAACAGCATAAGAAAGCCATAGCTTCAGAAGAAGAAGATTTAATACAAGCAAATACCGAAGAGGCTTTTTAGGAATCATCACCTAGATCGGCTAGGTCACTTGATTCAAGAAGTCCGATTATAAGAAGGACAAGACCAGTTCAGAGCTCTATGATGTGACTCGAAGGATTGATACTAACAATGACGAACTTTCTTTATTTTGTCTTTTTGCAGGATATGATCCATTAACCTTCGAAGAAGCTTGTAATGAAGAAAAATGGCGACAAGCAATGAATGAAGAGATTCGTGCAATTAACAAAAATGATACATGGGAGCTTACTTCACTTCCAGAAGACCACCAAGCGATCGGTGTTAAGTGGATCTTCAAAACAAAAAGAAATGCACAAGGGGAGATAGAGAAATACAAAGCACGATTGGTTGCAAAGGGATACAAACAACAATATGGGATCGACTATGAAGAAGTATTTGCACCAGTTGCTCGATTGAAAACAGTAAGATTCCTTATCTCCCTAACAGCTCAAATGAAATGGAAAATTTTACAAATGGATGTCAAATCAGTATTTCTCAATGGAGTTCTTGAAGAAGAGGTATATATTTCAACAACTTCGAAGGAAACTTGGGATGACAGATGGAACAAGTTTAAGGGGGGATAATGTTGGAAATAAACTTATTCCAATATCATAAAGAGATTAATTTCAACAAAAGAAAGGTTCATGATATCAAGAGGGAGATTCATTCTATCAAGAAGAAGAAAAGATAGATTAGAAGTCTATGGAAGGACAAGTCAAAATGATCATTGGTTCTTGAAGAGGTTCCTTGAAAGAGAAATTCATTCTGAATACAATAAATATGATGTATCTTTGGAGACTATATAAACAACATATGTTGGTTCATGAAAGCATAGATTTTGTGAAATTGTAAAGAATCTTTTGAGAGAAAAATAGAAAGTTACTCTTCTCCTACTCTTCCTCTGTTTGTAATCTC